>JBBPBX010010441.1:45280-57909 GCA_038048925.1 Garcialebias charrua
GAAAACTAAAAACAGGAACCGCCTATCTCTCTGATTGATACACCCATATGCCCCACCACATGCTCTGAGGTCAGCGGACCAGGTAACAGTTCCAGGGTCTCGTCTTAAACGCAGAGGTGACGGGGCTTTCTCTGTAGCAGGCCCAAGACTCTGGAACGAGTTACCTCTGCTCATCAGACAGGCCCCCTCCCTCTCAGTTTTCAAATCCCGTTTAAAGACCCATTACTATTCTGTTGCTTTCAACACCAGCTAATCTGTGTTTGGTCTTTTTATTTATGATCTGCAATGTTCTTATGTCTATTTTTTGTACTTCATTGTGTGTGTTGCCTGTTGTTTGTTTTGTTTGTACAGCACTTTGATTGGCCTTCTCGCTGTTAAAAGTGCTCTATAAATAAAGTGGTATGGTATGGTAGGAACATGTCTGCATTGGTTCTTGCCAGGAGTTCAACAGATTCTTAAAGCCATTTAGAGAGGTCAAGGTCGAGAGGTTCAGATCTTTTTGTAAGCTATTCCAGGAAGCAAGAGTGGAGTAAGAGAAGGCCCTTTTGCCAAGTTCAGTCCTCACTGAGGGAACACTGCAGGTAATCATGTCCTGAGAGCGCACGCTGTAGCTGCACTCACGCAGAGACATGTAGGAGGAGATGTATGAAGGCAGCAGACCAAGAAGTGATTTAAAGATGAAAATGTACCAGTGGAAGAGTCTGCATGAAGTTAATGATGTCCAGTTAACCAGTGAATACAGGGTGCAGTGGTGGGTATGATAATCACAGCCAGTTATGAATTTTAGTGCACCATGATAGACAGCATCTAACATCTGCAGGGTGCTTGTAGGAGCATTCATGTAGATAATGTCACCGTAATCAATGGAGGGAAGGAAAGTCACAGTTCCAAGGCATTTCCTAGCATTCAGAGTTAGACAGGATCTATTTCTGAAAAAGAAACCCAGTTTAGCTTTCAGTTCTTTACTAGGTTTTCCACGTGGAGCTAAAGAGATGCGAATCGACCAGGATATCCATATATTTATAGGAATCAACAAACTCAATAGGAACACCATTTGAGGATAAAATCAGAGGAAGAACTGCTGGGACTGACTTCCTATTTGAAAAAAGCATCCCTTTTGTTTTATCAGCATTTAGGACAAGTTTGAGACGGAACAAATCAGACTGGATGATGTCAAAAGCGGATTGCAAAAGCTGGAAAGCCTTAGCAACTGTTTTAGCTTGACAGTAAACAACTGTGTCATCAGCATAGCAATGTAAAGATGCATCAGGGATGCTCTGACCTACATTACCTATGTATATTGTAAAGAGGGTGGGTCCTAAGACTGAGCCTTGTGGTACACCATTGTTGACTGTTAAATAACTAGAAGAAGTACCATTATGTTGAACACATTGCCTCCGATCGGAAAGATAGTTAGAAAACCAACCAATGGTGTGATCTGAGAAACCGATTTCTGAGAGCTTATGACACAAGATGTTATGATACACAGTGTCAAAAGCTTTAGACAGGTCTAAGAAAAGTGCAGCACAATATACATATATAAAGGCGTTTTAAACCCTTCCCACACTCTTGCAATATTCTAAACAATGTTTCTAAACTCTAAACGCTCTAAAAGGGCGCATAATGTCTTGATTTCAGTTCTCTGCCATCGCTGCTCTACCTGCAAGCGTTCTCGGCCACGCCCACTTCGCACGGAGAACATCTGATCAGCTGCACCAGGACGTTTCTCCTGCAGTGTGGTGCAGCAGGTGCTAAATAATTTAAAATAATTTATTTTAAATAAAATTTCCATGCAGATAGTGTGGCTTATCCATCAATCAGACATTATATGTAGTGTCCAATCTTATTTTGAAAAAACGCGATAGAGAGAGTCAGCGATAAACGAGTTGCGAAGTAGCGAGGGACTAATGTATCTCTTTTTTAAATTTGCATTTTGCTACTATTAAGACTGTGGACACAGAGTCAACCTAAAGGGATCGTGTGATGATTTTTGAAGTGATGTTATATCATAAAGTTAGCAATAGTTACTAACTTATCAATCAAAGAGCAGGTAGTAGTAATGAAGAAAGAGCCGAAAGTCTTCTTTCAGGCTAAGCTAATGGCTAGGATTATAAAATAACTATTTATCAAAAAATTCTTCTTGTTGTGAAAGAACTCTACATGAGTTAATATTAAACCTCCACACTTTTGCATGATACCCTTTGTTTAGTTTGTCTGTTTTCTCAACCAGTCATTGTCCATGTTGCAAACGTTTGGGTGTGAGCACAGCTAGATGGTGTATATGCTGATAGTATTGAGGCTGCAGATGTATCACTCTGCCATGAAGTGAGAAAAAAACCTTTGACTGGCTAGATGTGTTGATCAGAGAGATTCAGATTCAGAGATTCTTTATTGTCATTCGCACCACATGTGATGCATGTGGTGGAATGAAATTATGTTCACAGGGTCCCAGTTACATCCAACATTAAAATGTAAAAGAAAAACAGTACCATAATAAGATCTAAGATATGAACTAAGAAAAACATCAGCTAAGGTGTATTGATCACTCGCAGCCTCAGCACCAATGGCCTGTAATGGTCCGTCTGCGCTCAACACACAAGATTTTTGCATAGCAACATGGGGTTTGTTTGGTTTTAAGAACACCGCAACAAACTAAACAAACTGTCATGCGAAGTGTCGAAGTTTATTATTAGCTAAAGTAGCAATGTAATGTTGCATTATAGTTTTTATTACATTTTGCCTTTGGCAAGTTTCTGCTGTCCTCCCTAAAAAAAGAACTGGATGAATAACCCAGGTTAAGGGGTGGTGGTGGGGGTGTCATTATGTTTGTCTGTCGCCTCCTTCTCTCAAATCGATCAGAGGAATCACATAAGCAAGCCGGCTCAATGAAAGCTCCTTCGGTGAGTGGAATGTCTGCGCAGAGGTTAGCATCTCCACACGACTCCCACTGAGCCATCACTAAAGCGCTGTTGTATTGATTCTTGCTGGCCATTATTGGCCTTCTCTATTATCTGCGCCTTAGCACTCAGGCTCTGTCCAGAGAGCGAGGGGGTGATGCAGTGGGGCTTGGGGGTGGGCAGGAAGCCATGTTTGGCTCATGGCCTAATGTGAAGCTGCTCTTGTTTGGAAGTTGGGCAATGTGCCGTTTTGGGATACTTTTGACAAGTGTTCCAAATCTTCTACACTGGGTAATTTATCTGTTTGCTTTACGATTTTTATCACTACTCATTGAAATGTGAAAGATGGGTGAATATGTTTTTTGCCTGTTTCTCCATGTGTGTGCTTGTTTTGCTGTCTGTTAGCGAAATATCTTGTGAACCACTGGACAGACTGTAATGATACTCTCAGAAAGTGACCACTGGATGTATGTCTACAACTCTTGAACTTTTGGAGTCAACCTGATTCAAGTTGGCCGCTACAACCAAGGGACCTTAGGAAACACCAAAATAATAAAACTCAAAATATTTTACAAATAATGAGATCAAAATTTGTGTATTAGTAGCTGAGAGTCATTCCTAACTTATTCTTTGAGGGCTAACTGATTGCATGAGATTTTTGCTTAAATCTTTGGCATTAACTATTGGTGTCAACTCTGTCTGTCTGTTAGCAAAATATATAATAAACCACTATAAATCTTTAAGAAAGTAATCGCTGGTGTAATTCTGAAACTCATTAGCTTTTGGACCCAATTTAGGATAAATGCCACAGTTATTCATCAATATCATTATCACTAATACACTCAGATTTACAGATATTAAACTAAAATTTGGTATGGTAGTAGTTGAGAGTGATCCCTATCACATATTCCATTGATTGTGAGATCTTGCAATATCACGAGATCTCACACAGATCTCATAATCATAGTTTTAACCTCTGTCATGAAAGGCTTTGGATAAAATGCATTCCTATAAGGAGTGCTACCGGTACGTCTTTAATTTTTGGAATGGATTTAAAAATGACTTTTTGTAATTTTTAAGCATGCACTTTTTACGTGTTATTTCACTGACACGTTCAGTACGTCTGCATCCATAAATGTGATTGACCCTCACTGTCATTTTAGGGACAGGGGAAGAGTTTTCTGTCAGTTAGCCATGTGTAAAAAGATTTGTTGTTTTTTATTGAGTGTTTTTGCTGGTTGTCAGTCGCTGTCAGCTCTCCCACTGCGGGGGAACTGACAACAAAAGTTACATAAATTTACTCAGTACTTCAAGTTTGTAGAAAGCCTGTTATTTGTCCCTTGACATCCCCTCCTAAATGATGACACTTTTGACTGACCTCATTATCTGTCATCCTGCTAAATCGCCTTGGGTGCAGAATGAGACAAGATAATTAGCTTAACTTTGTTAACATGTGAGCAGGAAAAAAGTACACATGATGTCAGCCACAGAGAGGTTTTGTGTTAAAAAAAACAGCTATACTGACTTCAGGTCCGTTTACTTCTGCTTGAAAGGTTGTCTCCAGGTGGAGTCTATAGCACTGCAGGGTGTTCTAATCTAAAAATATTGCTTGTGCTGCATCGTTGCTTTCAGACCTGCAACAACAACATTGACCGGGTTCCTACACAGCCTCCGAAAGAGTGAAATTGCTTTTAGTATTTTTCAGATCTGGACAAGTATGAGGTAAAACAAAAACAGAGTACGGTATGCATTTCCAGACTCAATTCTTTTTTTTAATTTAAATTTAATTTTTTTTGTCAAAACATCAATCAAGCAAATATAATATTTTTCACATTTACAAAAGGTGGACACAGCCACCATGATGCCACCTGTTTCTTTTTCATCTTTCAGTTTTGTATAATGGACATTCTGGCTAGCAGTATTGTGTATTTGGCACACTGTGAAACGCTTTGTAAACCTTTATAATTAATATAAATAGATGTCGTATAAATGCTAACTATTTTCCAGTTTTGCAGTGACACTCTGACATTCAGCTTTTCTGTGCAGTTACTATATTTCCATAGATTTCAGAGTATACAGAAAATAAAACATCGTCATTACACAAACATTTACCAAAAACCCACAAGAAATACTTTTACTTGAACTTTAAAATGGCTTGAAAGTATGTAGATACATACTAAAAACAAAATTCTGTTTGTTTCATATAAAACATTCAAGTTTCATATAAAACATTCAAGTTAACAAATACTGTATAATTTTTAAAATGGGTTTATTTCTCTTTATTTCACAGCAGATATATAATCTTATGTTATCGGTCAAGTCATAGGTAGTGGTAGTTTAAAATGTTTTAACATAACTGTCCACATTGTCTACTAAAGGTTTAAGACATTTTTTTGACATTTTATTTTAAAGTATCAGTGTTGCCCCTACAATTACAAACCGGATTCCAAAAAAGTTGGGACACTAAACAAATTGAGAATAAAGACTGAATGCAATGATGTGGAGATTTTCTTCGAAATAGAACATAGATGACAGATCAAAAGTTTAATCTGAATAAATGTAACATTTTAAAGGAAAAATATGTTGATTCAAAATTTCACAGTGTCAACAAATGCCAAAAAAGTTGGGACAAGCAGCAATAAGTGGCTGGAAAAAGGAAATTGAGCATATAACAAACAGCTGGAATCAATCATTCAATCAATCAATCAATCAATCCATTTTATTTATAAAGCACCCTTCATACTAAAAGCAGCTCAAAGTGCTGTACAGAATTATAAAACAATAAACTCACAAAATTAAAGCAAACGACACACACAAAATAAATAAAATCAATCAATCAAATTAAATACAGTAGTATGGAAAATGTATAGAGTGAACAGAGATGAACCAGTTCAGGAAATGCAGTTAAAAAGATGGGTCTTGAGCCTGCTCTTAAAAACAACAACATTCTCTGCAGCCCTCAGGTTCTCCGGCAGACTATTCCACAGACGGGGGCCATAGTACTGGAAAGAAGCCTCACCGTAAGTGTGAGTTCTGACTTTTGGAACTGTTAGTAGTCCAGTACCAGAGGACCTTAATGTTCGTGGGGGTTCATAGGGCAATAGCAGCTCTGCAAGATAAGATGGTGCGAGACCATTGAGACATTTAAAAACCACTAAAAGATTCTTAAAATCAATCCTGAGGACCAATTAACACTAATTAAGTCAATTGACAACATGATTGGGTATAAAAAGAGCTTCTCATGCCGGGTTCCCACCGAACGCGTTTCGGGCGGCCGACGCTGTCACTTTACATGCAAAGTCTATGTGGAGGAGCGGCCAGGGGCGGCGCGGCCAGGGGCGGCGCGGCCAGGGGCGGCGCGTTTTGAGCATTTCAAGCAGCGCGGCAGCGCGCGGCAGTTCTTTCCCACGCACGCGCGCGTCCAAAGTAGCCGAGGCGTCGAGCAGCCAAAGTTCATTCATTTGAACTTTGGCTGCTCAACGCCTCGCAGCAACCAATCGGGAGAGCCTCTGCTATGTGATGACGCAACGACGGGACTGTTTTTGGACTTTTTAAACTTACCCCAACGAGCCTCGATGAAGAAACCAGCCTCCGGTAAGAAACTTGGCATTTTTACAGTTGCCGCTGTCCGCTCGAGCGTACGATCACCCCAAACATAAAAAAAAAAAACGTTTTAATCTCAACAAAGACTTTCGGAGCTGCAGTTCGGCTTGTAGAAAACCCACTCAAGTAGTAACGAGGCTCACGTACAGCTGATTTTATCTGCCCAGAGTACAGAAAACAAAACAAATCTGACCGGGAAGGGAGCCAGACGCTGCTCCCACTGCGTGTCTGCAGACGCGTTCGGTGTGAACAGACATCTGTTGACAAGCAGCAAACAAGGTGCGTTGGGAGCGTTTTGACGCGTTCGGTGGGAACCCGGCATCAGAGTGTCAGTGTCTCTCAGAAGCCAAGATGTAAGCGGATCACCAATTCCACCATTGTTGCACAGAAAGATAGTGCAGCAATACCAGAATGGTGTTACTCAGCGTAAAATAGCAAAGACTTTTAAAGAGGACCACACATGCAAAATTCACTTTTTAATGTTTTTTTTTACTCAACTTTGGGTATGTACTTCATAAAAAAAACAGTCCTAAGGCCAAAGAAATGCACCCAGTGGTTTATTTACTCTAAGTAGATTTATTTGTCTGTGATAAAAACGGTTCGTTCCTCACTTCCTGCGGTTTGTGACGTCACAAACCGCAGCCACAACCCACCACAACCTGAGTCCAGCCCCTCACCTAGCAACCCCTGGTTAGGCTCAACCCACTTCTGTATTAAACACATGACTGTTGTTTTTCATGATTTCATCTCATCTTTTGTTTATATGTTCTTAATTTCATGTGTACAGCACTTTGTTGCAGCTGTTTTTTTAAATGGCTTTATAAATAAAGTATAATTGTTATTTTTATGTTTTAGTTCAATTTTTAGTGTATTTGCGATCGCTCCCAACGCGCAGCCGGTAGAAATGAAACGAGCAGACCCCCGGCGTAGGGACCGGCGGCAACGGGACCCTCTTCTGGCGCGATGGAGCGGAGCTTCAACTGTACAGCCTCGCTGCAGCCTCGCAGCAGCCTCGCAGCAGCGAGGACCTTCTCCTTACGGATTAATTTACGGGAGACACTTGGTGAACTTTGTGTTGTCTTGACTGGAACAGCGATAACTCCCAAAATCGCCGCGTGCAACGAGCGGAGCTGGCAAACACCGGAAGAGGAACAAGCTAACATTAGCATCGGATTCGGGTGGTCTCATGCTAAAAGGAGCAGCAAATTGCGGCGCGCTCAGACGGGTTTCGGTAAGTTATCTTAAGCTAGCACTAACAGTAAGTCAAATGAGTAATAAAAAAGAGCTAATTTTAAAACAACAACACATTACAGATACTGGCTGTTACAGAGGGCGTAAACAGATCGTTGAAGGGCGTGGACTTCAGAACTTGTATCAGAAACCGGTCGTTCAAAACGAAAGTTAAAAATGGCAGAATTAAAAAGGGTATAATTAATTATCTAAGAATTATTTTGTGTATTAAAATGAATTAATATTGTCAAGATAGCACACAGACATAACATAAAAATTTTAAAGACCTATATGTGGTCTCCTTTAAAGGTTCAGTCTGCAGTTTCTGTAGAACAGCAGCACTTAGAAAAAATTTCAACAAGCAAAGCATTCTGATCCCTCCCCCTCAGAGCCATATATGGCTCTGCCCCCTTGTGGTCTGTTGAAATTTGAATTCAAGCTCTGTTTTTATTGGCTGATTCAAATTCAAGCTCGGTTTTTATTGGCTGGTTACAAACTTTGTTTTTATTGGCTGGAAAATGGCGGGTCACTTTTTCTTTTTAGAAATGCTTATTTACCACCTGGAGAAGCAAGGGGACAATATTTTTTTTTAGTTTTTTCAGAGATTACCTCTCTAACATCAATCTAGTGACAGAGTGAAGAAATATGTTAAAATATATATTGTTTGAAAAGTTACAGACTACATTACAAACTTACATAGTCCAGCTTTAAGTTATCATCATCAACCGTGCATAACATCATCAAAAGATTCAGAGAATCTGGAACAATCGCTGTGCGTAAGGGTCAAGGCCGTAAAACTCTACTGGATGCTCGTGATCTCCGGGCCCTTAAACGTCACTGCACCTCAAACAGGAATGCCACTGTCAAGGAAATAACAGAATGGGCTCAGGAATACTTCCAGAAAGCATTGTCAGTGAACACAATCCACCGTGCCATCCGCCGTTGCCAGCTGAAACTCTACAGTGCAAAGAGGAAGCCATTTCTAAGCAAGCTCCACAAGCTCAGATGTTTCCACTGGGCCAGGGGTCATTTAAAAAGGAGTGTGGCAAAATGGAAGACTGTTCTGTGTCAGATGAGTCACAATTTGAAGTTCTTTATGCAACACGAACACGCCATGTCATCCGGACCAGAGAGGACAAGGATAGCCCAAGTTGTTATCAACGCTCCGTTCAGAAGCCTGCATCACTAAGTAAGTTTGGTCATGACACACACAATTGGCTGATTGATGGATGAGCCGCACGATCGGCATGGAGTTTTATTTTAAATAAATTGTTTAAAATTATTTAGCACCTGTATGCAGCCCCCAGCTTGCAAGAGTAGCTTCCTCCTGCAGCGTGTCATATCTCCGCTCTGCTGCGGAAAAGTGGGCGTAGCCGAGAGCACTGGCAGATTGAAGAGAACAGCCAGTGGCAGAGAGCTGAGATCATGACATGCTGTGCGCTGTTTTTCACTTATCACGGGGCTTCAGGGTACGGATCCCCCGCGATAAATGAGGGACTACTGTATTTGCTAATATTACCCAAAATAATTGTTGCCCAATTCTCTACAATGGCAGGAGATTTTATTAGTCCATTGTTAATTTATAAAAATTTTGCAAGGTAAATATTGATAAACAAGTATTCAGAATCTTTAAGATATTTCTAGTAGCATCCTTTTTCTGTTAGGGTTTTTTAAGATACGTTTATATTTTTGCAAAGACACACACATCCTCTTACGGTCTTTCAGTTTATGCTGTGTGTGTCGGAGTGAGAAAAAAAAAAGTCCTGGATTGAAGAGAATTGTCAGTCAACCTTCAGGCTAGAAATATATTGAGGCAAAGATCTGGGGAACAATGCAAGAGAAACTTCACTGCATTTACTGTTCCCAGAAGTGCAGTCCCTTCCATCACTGTAAAAAGGAATGGAACCATCAACAGCCTCGGGGCTGCACATCCAAACTGAGCAATCAAGGAAGAAACCAGAGGTAATTTATGAAAGAGGATCCTTACTGAGAGACAAACTTCAGTGCAGAACTCCACCAGTCAGGCCACTGTAGCCGAGAGGCCAGATAGACATCAAGCATGTCTGAGAGGCTGAACAGAAGCAACAAAAGGTGCCTACCGTAGTTGACCGTTTGAATGAAAGTCTCTGCAGCATAGGAGGGAAATGTGGCACTGGGCGTCATCTTGAAAATTATTTCTAAACAGATAAAAGATTAAAACGTAAAAGTTTCAGAACAATCCAGTGTTTTAGGTTGAGTCAGCTGCTCCTCTATTTAATCATAGACAGACATTAAGCTGTTCATTGGTCATGTTAGTGTTTTAGAATTCATGAAGGTCCAGGATTTTTCTCTTCTAATGTTAAAGTCTGATGATTTTTTTATGATTGCTGTATTTAAAATAATTGTTTTTTGGCCTTTAGCAAGTAACAGCCTCTGGTGGCCAACAGTGCAGTCACAGTTGACCTTTGTTGTGGTAAACTGCTCATAAATAAAATGATAACTGTTGTGATTTGTGTCATTATGACACAGTTTGTTACATTTAAATTCAAGTCTAATGTTTGTTTGCACCTGTAAAGATTTCATATACTTTACTGAAATATTTGTACCTAAATGATGACTAGGTAATGCTTTTTTTAAATAATAGACTAATAAGTAATACACAATAAATTTGTACTGCACATGTAATATTAATTAGATGTGTGAAGCATATCAACAAATCATAATCAAACGTTATTGTCCTACAGAGGGAATATCTCCATACTGTATTTTAAATGAAAATATCTTTCTAATACATAATTCTTGAAGGAGAGAGCAGCTCTGTGCAATATTAAAGTCCAGAACGTTTCGTTTTTTCCCCCCTACAAATAAATAAACTGCTCATAAATTTCTGTCTATGACTTAACAGTCTAAAATTTTCAACACAGTTCGGCTTTTTAAAAAACAGAGATAGATTTCCTGCATCTGAGATGGTGAAATAAAATTGTACTTGATGTGTTAAAGGTCAAGTTATCTGTGTTTTTTAATTGCAATCTAAAGTTTTTGACATTTACAGCTAATTTTTGAGCAAAACCTTTTATAAATCAGTTTTTGTCCCGTCTGTGATTTGTGGCTGAGGAAGTGTTTCCACTCGTTGACCCGAGTGCTTCTTCACAGAAAAGATCGAGTAATTTGAAATTGACTGCATTTTTTCATTTTTAATAAAGCCAACATCTTAGCAAGAACTGATATCACCTTCAATAAAACCTTCACTCAGGTTAGTTGATGTATTTCTTTTGACAACCTTTTTAAGGCTTCTTATATAATATTACATATAAAGTCTAAAGCACCATAACTTACAACCACTTTTTAACCAGAAGTCAACATAAAACTTCAGTTATCCTCTGAAAGCCAGCCCACAAAGCCCACATTACTTACCGTATTTTTCGGACTATAGGTCGCACCTGGGTATAGGTCGCATTGTCTAATTATTGCCAAAGAATTGGAAAAAGCCATATATACCGTAAAAATCGGTCTATAACACGCAGTTTTTTACTCATTTGAATGTCCTGCGTGTTATACGCCGAAGCGTGTTATTTATGGATTTTTCCCCATATTTTTAGACCCATTTTTGGCTCTGATATCGCCGTTTTTCATTTTGGGCAAAAAATGGTGCAGTACCACTTTTGTCCGCTAGGGGGCCACTTCCAGACCGTTTCTAGCTCATGTGTCCGAAAAAAGCCTCCTCTGGTCGGACTGACTCTGTCGCTGCCCGCCTCCTGCTCTGGATGTAGCTGCTGTTAGCTGTGAGGTTAGCTGTTTTTTTTTAGCAAGATAACTCATAAACCACACTCATAAACACAGACAAACTTACAGAGCGTAATTATGTGGTGGTCATTTACTCACTGTTAGCTGCAGAAGATATTTAGAGCTATAAAAAATTGTTCTTTTATCTGTTAGTATCATTATCTGCTGTGTCATTATCTGCTGTTTAATGTTTGAACCCACGAGCAGAAAAACAGACTGGCTCACGAATGTAAAATGAATAATGATTTATTTAACAAAAATAATAATGTTGATAGTGGAACAAAAACACTTACTGAGAGGAGATGAGATGAGCAGATCATACACCGTGGAAAGATAAAGCCCCGGTGCTCAAGGAGTGAACACACAGAGTTTAAATACTGACACAAACGAGACTGTGAGGAGCACCTGGAGTGATTAGAATGAGGATCAGCTGTGAATGAGTAAGGCCGAAGACCTGAGCACAGAGAGACAGACTGAGGAGTGGGAAATGACAGAGACTGAATGAGATGCACAGAAACCAGTAATCACAAAGCTCAGAACAACAAAGTATGACAGGAGGGGAACACAAAATAACACACAAATTAACATAAAGAAACAGACAGGGACAGAGCCTAAAAAACAGACAGGGACAGAGACTAAAGAAACAGACAGGGACAGAGCCTAAAGAAACAGACAGGGACAGAGCCTGACATAACCCCCCCTTCAAGGGTGGCACCCGACACCCCCAAGATGGACCCCACAAGAACAAGGGTGGGCGGAGGGAGGCAACAGGCAGGACGGCGGGCAAACATCAGCCAGATCCGGGGGACGCCCAGGAGGTCGCCCATCACCACCAGCCAGATCCGGGGGGTGCCCAGGATGCCGTCCATCGTGCGGCGTCATGTCAGGCGGGCGACCGGGCGGCCGTCCATCGTGCCGCGCCACGTCAGGCGGGCGACCAGAGTATCGTCCAGCAACGGCAGGAACCAAAAACACCTGGTCAGGAACGGAGTCGGCAGGAACCAAGATGATGGCGGCCGTTACACTGACATCGCCGGCCGGCAACCATACTTCGTCGGCCGGAACACTTTCGTCGCCGGCCGGCAAACAAACATCGTCGGCCGGTACACTTTCGTCGTCGGCCGGTACATCCACGTC
>JBBPBX010010442.1:0-12392 GCA_038048925.1 Garcialebias charrua
AATGCAAGCAGAACTTTGAAGGGCGTGCCACGAGATCTCATTATCATAAACCGGTCGTTCAAAACGAAAGTTAAAAATGGCAGAATTAAAAAGGGTATAATTGATTATCTAAGAATTATTTTGTGTATTAAATTGAATAAACAGTGTCTGGTAACCCCAAAGAAATACCATAAAAATTTTAAAAACATATCTGTGGTCTCCTTTAAAACAAATGTGCATTTTGGTGCATGGAGTAAAACTATGGAACAGTTTGGATGATGAGTTTAAAAATTGCACTACAATAATCCAATTCAAGAAACAGTATAAAAAAAATGGTTAACTCTTAAATATTGAGTTGTTAATGGGAACAGTGGTATATTGTTATGTATGTTATTGTTTAAATATTGTTTGCAACTTGTTTTGTTAATTTAATGTTTACGGCCATGACATTTTTGTAATTATTGAGAAAGGGGGCAGGGTCTATACAAGATTTTCTTCTTCCTGCTCCCTCTTCACTCGTGTAAATGTGTTGTCAGATAATGAGTTTGTAAAAATGATGATTTTTTTAAATCGAGTCAATAAATTGATTGATTGATCAGTCTCTGTTTTGCAATGCGGTAGTTGTCTTGGAGGGGCGGGTGTGCTTGTTGCCATGGCAACTTCACTTGGTAAAGTCCATCTTTATAGGTGGAAGTTTCTTCAAACCGTTGCAACACTTCCAGATCTTCTTGGCTCTCTTGCTTCTCACTTGTGATTCCTAGGGACTTAATCTCCCAGAATGCATGGAGCTGTTGGTCCATCTGGAAGTCTTCATTAAGCTGAATGTGCATGCATGTTGTTTCTGACAGACTGGACATTATAACTGGGCCTTGGACCGCCAGCCAAAGGCACTTTCAAGAGCCACCAAACTCTCAGTTAATCTTTCTATATGGCCTGTTACTACTTGCCAGTAATAATCAGAGCCGATTAGCACAGAAAGTTCAGGTTTATCTTCTCCAGGGAAATCTGCGATTTGGAGACCTCGCCTTTCCATTTCATTGCATACATGTTCGCCTGGAACTTTCATCATTGCTGCACAGACCTTCTGTGTCACTACTGCTTCTATCTCAATGATCTGTCCTGTACCCCACACATTTTTTAAACATAGTTTCACTGTGTTACGTTCAACTGGGGTGGGAGCTGAAGAGCCAAATGTATGGAGCATAAGTGTCCCTTGCTTTGTGACAGGTAGTTGCAGTGCTCTTACAACATTCTCGTGCACAAAACTACCTTGACTCCCTCCATCTAATAGGCAACGGACCATCTTCCTGCTGGTAGGTCCAACCGCCCATGCCTTGGCTGTCTGTAGTAGCACAGTGTTTTCATTATTAGACTTGGTTTCCTCAGCTTGGGGAATCACAGAGGAAATAACAGTTTCCATATACATAGTTCCCTGACACGCCCCCAGTATTGCGCAATACCAGTTTTGCACCATATCTAAAGGCAGAAAGGCAAGATGAAAGGCAAGATGAAAGGCAAGATGGCGAACAAGCAGACGCGAACAACCAGAGCAAAAACACGAGCTACCACAGCTTCACCAAGGAACAAGAGCAAAATGGTCGGAGTTAAATGAGTTTGAGAAAGAAATCATGGCAGACGAATCAGACAACTTGTCACAAAGTAGTTACTCCGATATCATTAATTATTTAATTACTACAAGGAGCGCACACCGGCTTCACAGCTTTAAATCCAAAAAAGATGTGTAAACTGTCTCAATCATATCTAACCAGCTAAAAAAAGGTTGAACTAAAATAACACACAGCCAGCACAAACAGTCCAAGCTGAACACGGACCAGAACCAGCACTTTTGAGTGTTACCGTGTTGGAGGTTAGCATAGAGTTAGCACTGGAGCGGAGGGTCCGTCGAGCTCAGACACGAACAACCAGAGCAAATTATACTGACAAAAACACGAGCTACCACAGCTTCACCAAGGAACAAGAGCAAAATGGTCGGAGTTAAATGAGTTTGAGAAAGAAATCATGGCAGACGAATCAGACAACTTGTCACAAAGTAGTTACTCCGATATCATTAATTATTTAATTACTACAAGGAGCGCACACCCGCTTCACAGCTTTAAATCCAAAAAAGATGTGTAAACTGTCTCAATCATATCTAACCAGCTAAATAAAGGTTTAACTAAAATAACACACAGCCAGCACAAACAGTCCAAGCTGAACACGGACCAGAACCAGCACTTTGAGTCTTACCGTGTTGGAAGTTAGCATGTTGTTAGCACTGGAGCCGAGGGTCCGTCGAGCTCAGGTCAGACGGCGTTTAACCGTCGCGGTTGCGGGGTCACGTCCCATGGGACCGACGCGTCGCCCGCACGACTTGGCTCCCGTACTCCTTCTCCAACTGGGACGGTTTCCCCCGCCGGTCCTGGTGGACCGTGAGGCCATTGTCGCGTTAGCGAGATGCTAAGCTAACAGCATGCAAGACGGTGTCGCTAAATAATGAAAAAAAAAAACCCAGCTCTAACACACAGACAGTTGTACTCTAACATTGTTCTGACATAGTTTCACAAAATGATTTATGTAGAATATTTTGTTTACCGGCCAAAAGGACGACGTCTTCCAGAGCAGATCCAAGCCAGACTCAGAGCTAGGAGGAGCTGCTGTCCAGTTTCTCCGATGAGATAAATCCTTCACGTTACTTTTTTTTTGATTAACTGAAACCTGCGCGTTGCCCAAACGTCTACCCGACTGGAACACCCACTGACACAACACGAAGTAACCATTGCAATTAATTAGAAATTAACACAAAAAAAAAACGTGAAAAATGAACATCCATTAAACCGCGCTGTCCCCTGTTCTGACTTTCAAAATGAGGGTCCACCCGGAAGTAAGACGGATGTGACGTCACATCGGAACTATGTATTGGTAGAGACTGAAGGGGGTGGGGTCTCGTTTTTGTCACAAAGAGCTATGTGATGCCTGCCGCCACATGTGGCGCATGACCCACCCTTAAATCTACAAAACCTTGTGATGTGTTTCTGTCCTAAACAAACAAAGCACCGAGCAAGTCTCTTCAGTTTTTCTTTACGTGCTGACACCCCTTGTTCTGGACAGTTTTCAGCCTTATGTTCAACACTATCACAGAAGAGGCAGGTTTGAGCCTTTTGATTAGCAGTGTGGAGTACAGCTGCTGATGTCATGCTTGGTTTCCTTTGCTTTATGTCAGTGGATCCATATGATTTACTACCTAATATGGGCCCAGGCAGGGTTTCCTTTTGATTATATGATCTCATCATTTGCAAGGCTCTCTCTCTACTCTGAACTTCTTTCTGTAAAAACTCCAGCACCTAATGCACCTTCCACTCTTCCTTATTTCCCCTCTGACGACTGTACTCAAGAGACAGTTCTTCTGGTATCATCTGGAGCAGTATTGGGCATAACATGCCTCCATATGTGTCTGACAGTGTCACTACTCCTAGTGATTCTAAGCTTCTAATTTGAACTTCGCATTCATCATACAACTGTCTCATAGCACTCACATCTGAAGATTTCTTTACAGGAGTCAAATTCAGGAGCTTTGACATATGAGCGTTTATTATTAAAGGACATGACCCACCATGTTTTCAAATTGCATCGCCATTAATATTTATTAGTTTATTTAAAAATAATACAGGGGCATTTATTTATATTGTAGAGAAATAACGCTAAATGTGTTATTTCATGATTTATAGCAGATTTTAGCAGAAGCTCCGGGAAAAATCTGCCCCTCTCCATATATGGGCATTCACATCACTCAAGTAACCGCCTTGGAGTTACAGGCGGAGTTATAATAAGCATTCATCAACTTCCATGACCGCTGCTCTGAGCGCCATGACCGCTGCTCTGAGTGAGGGAAAAAAAANACAAATGGGCAGTGTATAGCGAGGTACAAAAAGCTTTAAAAAGAGCTATTTTCACAGAGGATGAACACATACCAAACTTTCTGATCAGAGTATTAGCTTGTGCATATATCATACGATACTGCCTACAGATGTCACGATCATCAGAGAGGTCATCAGATATGCAATGTCCCAAATATTTGATTTCACTGCATATATTGAGGACAGCACCAGATAGAGAGAAGTCAGGGGTTATCAGATGTTTATCTGCCCTACTTCTAGCAATCATAACTTTGCTTTTCTTAGCGTTATACTTGATGTCAAAGTCATAACCATATTGGGAACAGATCCTTAGTAATTGTTGAAAGCCAGCACTATAAGGGCACAAGACTACCAAATCATCTGCATACATTAAGTGATTAATTATGCGATCACCAACTATACAGCCTGTTTTACAACAATTCAAGCGCTTTGATAGTTCATCCATGTAGATGTTAAAAAGGTAAGGGGACAGTATACTTCCCTGCCTTACTCCGTTACCAACATTAAATGAATCAGACATTGTGTTACCCCATTTGACATACATTGATTGATGACCATACCAGTAGACAAGAATTCTGATCAGATATTTGGGTACACCTCTGCGTTCTAATTTGTAAAATAGTTTTTCATGATTCACACGATCAAATGCTTTAGAGGCATCAATAAAACACATAAATACCGTAGTGTTGTGAAAATTATACAAATCCAAAATCTCCTTTAGTGCAAAAATACACATGTCTGTGCCATGTTTAGGTTTAAAACCAAACTGATTATCAGAGGTCAGGACAAACTCTTCCAGCCTATTTAATAGGATTCTTTCTAAAACTTTCGACAGACTACTAGATAGAGCTATGGGTCGGTAATTTTCCAGGGAGCTGATCTTACCCGCTTTGTCTTTGATAATGGGTACGAATATGACGGATAACATTGAATCAGGTAACAGGCCGTGTACTAGAAAGCCAGTGAACCAGTAAACCAATGTTTCACTGTTTATTCACGTCACTTTATAAAACCATTCATATCTACTTTGTAATAATTTTTCATTTAACTTCAAACAGAAAAGGAAAGTAAACCTAAAATGTGGGAAGATCCTAAAATTCAAATTTGTATTTAATTACAAACAAAACAAAACAATTTTCTGCTTGATTATGCAGACAGCACGGTGGAGCAGTTGGAATCTCTGCTGCCTGTCAGTGAGCAGGTTGCTGGTTCATGTCCTGGCCAGGGGTGCTTATGTGTGGAGTTTGCATGTTCTCTCTGTGCATCTGGGGATTTTCTCCGGTTTCCTCCCACAGACCAAAAACATGCATGCTAGGCTGATTGGTAACTCTAAATTGACCTTAGGTGTGAGAGTGTGAATGGTAGTTTGTCTCGTTTCTCTTTGTGGCCCTGTGATGGAATGGAGACCCGTCCAGGGTGTTCCCAGCCTCTTGCACATGACTGCTGGACATAAAAAGGAAGAAGCGGGTAAAGATAATGGATGGATGTTTAATTATGCCACTTAAATTTTTTTTATTGTGATATTACAGGCCAAAATATTGCAACTCATTGTTTAATCTTTGCAATTTAGCTGATGTTCTGTTGAATATCTTTGATTTTTAACAAGTTTATTTTAAACCAGTTACATTTTGAACATCATCACATTCTAAAATAAAAAAATTAATCAGTTACATTTTGAACATCGTCACCTTCTAAAATAAAAATTGCTTGGGTTTTTCAGCAGAAGGGGTTACTAATAAAATTTTGTTTTATAAAATTGTTTATGAATAATGTACTAAATGATTTATTTATTTAGGGTAGCAACACATGTTACAGCCTGAAATGAGCTCTGTAAATACCAGATGCATACACAGTACTTTCCTGTTAGGTACCAGTTATGTACTGGAACAGAACTGTAATATGAAGTAACTTGCCACCTGTATGTATCCAAAAGTACATACTAGACACATACCCAGTATGTATTCCTTAAAGGTTCAGTCTGCAGTTTCTGTAGAACTGCAGAACTTAGAAAAAATTTCAACAGGCAAAGCATTCTGATCCCTCCCCCTCAGAGCCATATATGGCTCTGCTCTCCCATGGTCTGCTGAAATTCAAATTCAAGCTCTGTTTTTATTGGCTGATTCAAATTCAAGCTCTGTTTTTATTGGCTGGTTACAAACTCTGTTTTTATTGGCTGGTTAATGGCGGGTCACTTTTTCTTTTTAGAAATGCCTATTTACCACCTGGAGAAGCAAGGGGACAATATTTTTTTTAAGTTTTTTTCAGAGATTACCTCTCTAACATCAGTCTAGTGACAGAGTGAAGAAATATGTTAAAAATATATTGTTAGAAAAGTTACATATAGCAGCTTTAAGTACCTGTTACATATTGACAGACAGACAGACAGACAGACAGATAGATATCTATCTATCTGTCTATCTGTCTATCTATCTGTCTGTCTGTCTGTCTGTCTGTCTGTCTGTCTGTCTGTCTGTCTGTCTGTCTGTCTGTCTCTCTGTCTGTCTCTCTGTCTGTCTGTCCGTCTGTCTGTCTGTCTCTCTGTCTGTCCGTCCGTCCATCCGTCCGCATTTATTTATTGTTTTGATCAAATACAACATATGTATTGAGAATGTTATACTGTACGGGCGGCTGTGGCTAAGTGGTTAGAGCAGTCATTCTCCAATGCAAGAGTTAGGGGTTCAAATCCACCAGAAGTCACATGCCGCAGTGTCCCTGGGCAAGATACTGAACCCCTCATTGCCTCCGATGTGTGTCCCATCAGTGTATGAATGTGATAAAGCACTGATTAGTGTCTTTGGAATGATTTGCTCAATCTCGATCTAGTAGAGTGTATGAATGGGTAAATGAGGACACAGATTGTGTTGTAAAGTGCTTTGAGTATCTGGATAAGATAGAAAGGCGCTATATAAGTACAGGTCATATGGTAAATGGAGCTTATTTATATAGCGCTTTCCAGCCCCCTATGAGGGGCCCCAAAGCGCTTTACAATACCAACCATCCACCCATTCACACACACATTCATACACCGGTAGTGGCAGACTGCCATGCAAGGCGCCATCCAGTCCTACCGGGAGCAACTCGGGGTTAAGTGTCTTGCCCAAGGACACAACGACACATGGTGTGGGAAACCGGGATTCGAACTGCCAACCTTCCGATCGGGGGACGACTGCCATTACCACTACGCCACGGCCACCCCACATATCTTGATTGTTCTACATATATTGGAAAATTCCAATTTAAGCTCAGATGTGTATTGTTTTCTGACACCTTAAAAGATATACTGTAGATAGTAAATTTAGATATTATGCTATAATATCCTACATAATCCTAAATACTGTAGATGTTTTCAATTAATGTACCGGTATATAGAAAAAAATATATATACAATCATTGTGATGAGCCGGGTAGGACTTTTGGTTTGATCAAAGTCTATGACCTTTGTTGTTGATGCGTTTATGTGTTTGATTCCAATGTTGGTGGGTGACAGAGTGAACGTGGGAATCCTCCTGCATTTACCACGACAAGAAGTACGTTTCACCTACAGTGTGTGGGCTCTGGCTTCAATACCAACCACTCTGTATACACGTCCTCACTGAAGGTCTACACCTTCCTGCGGTTTACACAAAACCAAGAACAGACATAAAAACCTATTGACGGGAGTTTGACAAAAGCCTGATTTATAGAGATGACTCACGAGCGAGACCACATGACTCACAAGGACACACAGTGTTCACTTTCACCACTCGGTGATGCTGCGAGGGAAAATCTTGACAAGAAGCGGCTTGTGTGTGTCGTGCTTGATTAAAGAGCTGCAGCTAAGATGTTAATTTAAATGAACGACTCTCTTTTTTTTTTTCCTGACAGGAGCTGATGATGCCACTGAGACAAACTGTCGGCAGGTGGAAACAGCGCGGCCTGAAGATGGGGATGTTTCCAAAGGGACAACTCCACCAAGTGTTGACCTGCCTCTGCTCCTCACAGGAACACAGGAGGAGAATCGACTTGAGAAATTAAACCGGAGACGTCTAAAATAATATGCTTTTTAAGTTATTACTCAACTGTCAACTCAAAGATGTATTTTCATGGCAAAGCTTATTTATTTTTCTTATTTTCATTCCAAGATATATCTATTTTTAGCCAGTTTACAGTCTGGATATTAACTTATGTATACTGTATAGTATTTTTAAAGTATAACATTTTGGTGTTTGTAAAGATATTTTCATATGAGGTTGATTTTTATTCCTGCAACCTGATTGTTTCAGAAATTATCATCATCGGGGCAGAAACTGTATCGCAATACCATAAATTGTTTTGCACTTTCTCACACAATTCCGTTTCAGCTATCTTAATAACTGTTGGAATATCTCACATATAATTATAAATTAAACAACACCAGCGTTATTTTACATCCGAGTGTGGAAAATGATTAATGAGTGATCTGAAGTGGGAGTGTTTGTGTGGTAGCTGCTGAAGTGCTGCTTCAGCTGACCCGGAGGAGGCGGTGTGTGGTCTCCCACTGTTGTTGTGTCCAAGGCCGGCCAGACCAGCGTCTGTCTCTCTGTTTGTTTAAATCTTGTCTGAGAATTTTACCACTCTCTTCTTACCAACTTCTGTTGCTATCAGCCTTCTTGGGGGAAAAAAACACCCTTTCTGACACAAAGCATCCACGATTTTCATATTTTCATTGTGGCCTGAGAGACACATTAACAGACGGGTGATTACGCCCACAAATTCTTCACTCTCTGACACTTTTCCAATAACCATAAAGTAATTGTGTGACAGGCAAAGGTAGTAGGTTTTTATCTCAAGCCGTTGGACAAATCTTGACACAATCAGCTTTACAGATGTTAACCTAAACTCTAGCGTTTGAGTTGCCGAGTCGTTCCCATCACACGTTCTGTGGTCATTCTGTGACCCTGTCTGCAAACCATTTGTCTGACCAGCTTAAACTTCGGACCAAGATCAGCGCTTGCCAACACATTCTGTTTCTGTCATAAAACTGAACTTGGAAGAGGATGTTCCTGTTGCCAGGGAATGCAGACTGGTGGTGGAGTATTGTTTCTTGGTGTTTTGGGCTCAAGATGGAAAACTACAGCAACATGAGGAACCGCAGTCTTTGTCTGGGAAGCAGCAGTAACGGCTAGGTGCTAATCGGGTCAACCAGCCTCCTTAAACACAGCAGTTTACATGGAGAGCAGCCGAGTAAGAACAGTGAAGAAAACTCATTATGAAAGCTTCCAGATGTGTGCATTTTCAACAGTTATGGCGAGGTTATGCAAATGTACAGAAATCAATCAATCAATCAAACTTTATTTTAGACACAAAAAAGGTCCATAAACATACACAAAAAAATCCATAAAAAACAAAATAAAGAAATAAATAAAAGACAAATAATTCACTGAGTCACAAATAAATGATGGCGCCAATGATTCCACAATCTTGAACAAAATCTCACTGCACTAAAAGCAGGATTTACTAGATTTGCAATTATATTATTGCATGACACAGCCAATCTACACATGCATTTATACATAAGATTCCTGAGCACAGCAGCACATGTGGGAACAGCATTATGTACAAACATATGGCTAGCACTGCTCCATCTAGGCACTTTGAGGAGCAGCCTCATGCCATCATTGTATGCCACATAAAGTGTATGCAGGCTACTTTTTTTGTATCTTCCCCACAGATGAGCAGTATATAGCGAGGTACAAAAAGCTTTAAAAAGTATGTACAGGATGAGCTTAATATAAAGTGAAAATATCATTTTCTAATGTTTGAGAAGTAAAAAAAAACTTTGTATCAATTAGTGGTGCGAATCAGTGTCTGGAGAATCGATTCGATTCCGATTTTTGATGCACCGATTTGATTAAAAATCGATTTTCGATTCTAAAACGATTTTCATTCCAGAATCGATTTTCGATTCAGAATTGATTTTCGATTCTGAAACAATTTTCGATTCTGAAACAATTTTCAATTGAAATCATGAAAAGATTAAACAATATTGTAAACAAATAAAACATTTATTTAAAACAATAATGTATGCTTGTAGCAAACATTAATAATGTCAAATAATACAGTATAAATACAGCAGCCTGAATTGTGAGCAGATGGGTATATGAATAGAATGCAGCAGCTTTAATCGGGTCCCGGAGGTCACTGGTGCCTATATCCAGCAGTCACTGTGCGAGAGGCAGGGGACACCCTGGACATGTCTCCAGTCCATCACAAATAATTCAAAATACAAACGTAAACAAAGATTTCAGCCTACTGTATTGCATAAACATTTAACTCAAAATAAAATAGACTTCAAAATCATATTGCATTCATCCATGTTTCAAATGTGTATGGATGGATTTTGTTTAAAAGATTTGTTTGGTAAATCTTTTCAACAAAAGCCATCTATCCATCATCTTTACCCGCTTTATCCTTATCGGGTCCTGGAGGTCACTGGTTCGGGTCAGATTTCTTCTTCTTTCTGCCACCTTTCATTTTATGTATTCTTTCATATACTATGAGATATGGCTTTATTTTCTTTATCTTTTGGGTTTTAATGTAAAAAAAAAAAATTTGATTTTGTTTTTTTTAGAATCGATTCTGAATCGCCAGGACTAAGAATCTCGATTCTTTTGAAAAATCAATTTGTTTTCCTGCACCCCTATATCAATTTGTATCATGTGATCAGTGCGATATGGCCATCCATCTATCCATCCATCATCTGCTTGTTCTGGAGTCGGGTCATGGGAGCAGCATCAGCTTGAGCAGGGAGGTTCAGACATCTCTTTCTTCCAGCTCTTCTGGGAGGACTCCCAAGATGTTTCCGGTCCAGCTGAGAAACACAGTCTCTCCAGTGTGTCCCGGGTTTGCCCTGGGGTCTTCTCCCAGTCAGACATGCCCGGAAAACCTCCCTAGTTTATGGGGCATCCTTACTGATAGGTATTTCTATCATGAACCTTTAAATAAATAATTCACACAAGACAACAGGCGTGAGATTTTTTGACTCTTTGCAAAGAGGGAAATTCACCTGATTAGGTCAGATGAACTCCAACTTCCTAAGATTTGAGTCCGTCTTTTATTCAAGTGAGTGACACAGATTCAAGCGAGTGACACAGAAACAATATCAACAAGGTCAAGCACAGTTTCATTACATCTTCTCAGACAATAAACTGGAGCCGAACATTTTGTTTGTAATCCGTTCTGGGAAACCTAAGTAGATATTGTGCAGCATGACAGGTTTTGATCATTAGCTTTGTGCACCTAGTAAAAAACAGGAATGAGGTCAGGTCAAAACCCTATGAAACTCAGAACACTTGAGGAACCAGTAAAGTAAAGTTTAAGATGTTAAAATATAAGGAATTTAAAACAGAAAGATTTTTAAATACCTCTAACACGTTCCAATCATCTGAACCACCTCAACTGACCTCTCAGTCGCTCTGCTCTGAGTCTCTCCCAGATGACTGAAATTCAGCTTTTTTAAATTTATTTTTACTTCTAGTCAACTGCAAAAAGAGTTTTCACAACAAAACAGTAACGATGAATCCAGATACACAACAGGTAACTGTTTGGTGTTGTTTTATGACTATAAGTTGTGAAATATTAGCAGAAGTCCTTGAGGCGTACATGACCTGAATATGTTCTATTTTTATCTGTGTTACTATATTATTAAAGGGGTCCAATGATTAAAAGAGCTTTCTACATTTTCATTCTAGGGTTTTTCCCATCTATCCATCATTTTTTTTGTACCTGATTTTTTGTGCAAGATCACGGAGAACTGCTGCCAATCCATCACATGAAAGATAAAAAAAAAAACAAATAAAATGGTTTATTTCAGCTCACGCCGTAACGCTTTTGTCTGGTGAGCAGGTGCGTTTTAACAAAATAAAAATAGTTTGAAGACAGACACGAAGAGGTTAAACAGTTCGGTGGGTCAAGAATAACAGAAGCCTCGAATCCCACCCAAGTCACGATGCCACCCAGCTTGAAAGACAAACAGGGTCCATCATGAGTTCCACTCAGTTTTAACTCAAAGTTCCATGTAGTCACTTGTTTCATGTGTGATCGTGTATCTGCTGACCTCGTGTGAGAGAAAACCCGCCGCTGGTCTTCGGTTGACCTGGACGACAGAACTGAGGAATTTCTCTGCTCCGTGTCTAAACCAACCTGCCAGGAGGCTCTCCTGAAGCTGTTCTTCTTTCAGCTTCCTGCTGGTGGTCACGTGGCCTGGCTTTGTTGAAACCTGACCCACAAATACCAAAACCCGCCTTTTGTACCCCTTCCAAACATATGCCCAGAAAGTGCCTCTTCTTGTTGCCATCAAGACTTTTGTGTACGTTGCTGGCACAAGACATAACCTGCTCCATCCCTACCTCACCTGCTAGTCCACTGGATTTAATGTTCTGGAGCCAAATAGATGATAGCAGCCAATTTCCCCCCCCCCAGACCACACCAATCTGTGTTTATGTAAAGCTAACAAGAAAGTGTCCAGATAATGTGAAGCTG
>JBBPBX010010442.1:15832-38705 GCA_038048925.1 Garcialebias charrua
CACACACACACACACACACACACACACACACTGCTTTTGCCAATCATCATAAATTTTGGCCCATAAAAAAGCCTTGGTGTAACTTTTTTAGTTTACCGTATTCTCCGGCGTATAAGTCGCACCTTTTTGCCTACATTTCTAAGCCCTGCGACTTATAGGCCGGTGCGACTTATACGTCGATTTTTCCAATATTTTGGTCATAATTTGACTTTGGTCAAAAACTCCAAAAATGGTGCAGTACCAGTTTCGGCCGCTATGGGCGCTAAGAAACCCTTTACAGTACCTACACTGTTGACATCTGCCTGGTCCAAAAATGGTGCAGTGACACAGAAGATGAAGACTTCAATGGTTTTGAATAAATAAATAAAAACCATAAAATAAATACAGTATCTGTTTCTGTCATCATTTTAAACTGAGACACGTTTTTTACTGTAATGTCAGCTAATAAAAATATATTTTTATGTGTTTATCTTTAAAGATAAATGATGAAAGACACAAAATATACAAAAATTATGTTCATTTATTAATGAAAAGTTCAACTAAGACACATCAAACAAAATACTGTAGTTTTTATGTGATAATCTTGTCAAAAGTCCTTCCAAACAATTTGGCAGCCAGTCCAAAATAATGTTCATTTATTAATGAAAAGTTCAACTAAGACACATCAAACAAAATACTGTAGTTTTTATGTGATAATCTTGTCAAAAGTCCTTCCAAACAATTTGGCAGCCAGTCCAAAATAATGTTCATTTATTAATGAAAAGTTCAACTAAGACACATCAAACAAAATACTGTAGTTTTTAAGTGATAATCTTGTCAAAAGTCCTTCCAAACAATTTGGCAGCCAGTCCAAAATAATGTTCATTTATTAATGAAAAGTTCAACTAAGACACATCAAACAAAATACTGTAGTTTTTATGTGATAATCTTGTCAAAAGTCCTTCCAAACAATTTGGCAGCCAGTCCATTTTGGGCAAAACACCAGTTCACGTGAGGTGCGACTTATACTCCGGTGCGACTTATACGCCGACGAATACGGTAATTTACAAAATTTTGCATTTGCAACTAATAAATGTAACTTAAAACTTGATAACAAGTTCGAACCTGTAATTCAAACTTCTTGTGTTGATGGCTCGTCCACAAGATGTTTTACTTCAAAGCTCCAGCAAATATTACAAATAATGAAGATATTTAGGCCCTGAAATAAACCAAAAATATTTATTAAAACAAATAATTTTAACAGGATATGACTGCAATCAGACTGATATATATATATATAGACTTGTACCAATGCTGAGACAATAAATTGTGTTTTCAACTTGTTGCTGCTTTTTTCTGATATCTTAACTCATTTCTGGTGTTAAAGCCATTATAATAATAACTGAAATAATTTTCATTTACAAATTAGTATTTATTTGAGTAAAATCTACAACATATTTGAACTGTTTACTTCATTACCTTGTTATTCGACAGTTGCGTGTCTGAACATAAATTCCCGTGTACATGATTTCACATCGCACAACGTTGTTGGTGAAGTCCGACTCCAGGATAAGGAAATTAGGATTGACTGTAACCTTCAAATAAACAAACGAACAATTAAGAACGTATCCCTGCAAACTAGTTGTTAACGTCCTGCCTTGTGAAATAGATCAAAAGAACCCAGAGTTCAGGTGGAGTTACCTGTAAGATGTAGTTTCCTGGAGGCACATCGGTGATGTCGATCCACTGACAGTCGATGTTGGCAGCATAAGTGTCATGACATCCTGGACTCAGTCCCTGAAAAAGAACACAAACAGATCCACTCAGTGTTCTGCAGAACTGTGACAACTAGTGGTCGAATAAACTAGTCGATCCCGGGACGTCTCGCAAGTTTTTTCTTTCAAACAAGTAGAAATTCATCAACAGTGTGGAAGTATTTCACTAAAGAGGAATCTTCTGGTTCAATACTGTAACATGCAAAATCTGCAAAGCTGTGCTGAAGTACAACAAGGTACGGCCTCGATGCACAGTCATTTGAAAACGCATCCGCTAATGCTAACTCCAGTACAACCTGCACGCTCCAGTCAACCGTCAGTACCTCCTTCATCAAATGCCCAGCTGTGTTTTTTTTTTATTCCGCATAAATGACGTTTTTTCATTCATTCAACCTCTATTTAGTCAGGTTAATCTCATTGAGCCTCGAGGACTCATTTACAAGAGAGACCTGGCTACAAACTAAAGAATGATGAACAGCAACAGTAGATTTTCCTTGAACAATCAACAATAGACAATCATAAGAGAGAAATACCGTTTTTTTTAACAAGTTAAAAACAAAGATATCAAAGTAGCAAAACAGATGGATTATAAGGCAGATGTTTGTTCTGTGAATATGTGTAATATGGCGTCTTAAGTTATGACATCACAGCGACTAGTCGACGCCGACTCGACTTTTATCACGATGAAGTCGACTTTAAAAAATATGAAGTCGTGCAACCCCTAGTGACAACTATTTTCCAGCAAGTGTTTCAGACGTAGCAGAATTCAGTTTAAATTGTCCAAACCGTTTGTGAAAGGAGAACTGTCATGAGAACAAGTAGTGTGAGGCCTGAATCACAGTTACAACAAACATTCTCATGTCTGCGGGGCAATATTCTTCTTGGACTCGTGTCCAGCGGAGGTTTTAGTTACATAAACTTATTTGAAACACGATTCTGCACAGAAATCAAATAAGAATGTGCAGCACTAAGCTAACCAGTGTACATGTTCCTTTATATTTAACTGACTTGAACAAAAATGTATCTTTTTCACACTAATGTGTTGGAGTATCTTTTAGTATCTGTTGGATGAACATTTATTGGTTCAACAGCAGCTTCAACTTGATCAAAAAGACATTTCACTGACTGAGAAAGGGAGATAGTGAACAATAAGATGCCATAGGTTTAGATTTTTTTTTAAAGTGTAAAATGTAGACGGCTGAAGCCAAGGCAAAAAGAGAAACTTCAAGAAATGCCTGAGCATAGCAGATATATAGATATTTTATCAGGCTGTACTGGAGTGCATTATCAAGATGTCAGAAAGGTATGATGATGTTTCTGCATAGGTCACAGCCAAGCTGCTGAGTCTAAATCAGTCTGTCATGATGGTATGGACTGAAACCCCTGCCTTTTAGGACACTCGTGAGGAGTCTGGACTAAACAAGTACACAAAGTTTTCTCCAACTTTGCACATCCTTCATTAGGAGCATGAGCTCTTGACTTCTAGCAAAAATAGAGTTCCTGAACACACACTGAACTATTCTAAATGATGATTTGTTCCAACTTCATCCATACAGTATTTGAAATGACGACCGTCTCTTGCTCCTTCAGTAGATCGTACACTTTTTGTGCTTTCTGTTTACAGTGTGTGAAATCACTTTTATTTATTTATGATTATTTATGAGGACACAGTTCAAAATAAGTTTCCCCAAATGGACAATAAATGGTGTTAAATTGCTTTTATCACATCGTATTGTATCGCATCGCACGATATTCCACTGCATTGCAACAAACAGGATTTTATAGCATTTAATTGCATTGCGTCATATCACATCACATTGTATCTCACTGTATTGCACTGCTTTGTGTTGTATGAGAATATAGTTTAGTTTACTGCGCTCCCAGAACCAGATGAACAACTCTTCAATGAATAATTTGACTGCATGATTGCAAGCTTTACCTAAGGACACATGTTGACAATGGTATTCTTCATGATCTGGACATTAGTGACATGCAACATATTTCTGTTTATTACCTGAGTATGAGATGTGCAGGCATAGCGCCGCCTGAATCCATGATCACAGCCCGTGTCCTCCAGACAGAAACTGGCCTTATGTCCCTCAGCTACTTTAAGTCCCGTCACCATGTCCAGCAGGTCGTAGTTACTAAAGGCATCCATGCTGTGGTAATGCCTGAGGGAGTGGGACAGACCAACAAAAATAGGATTTTATTCATCCTGGTTGGGTTCTTTTAGGGTCACCATTTTATTGTTGTGCGTTTTGAATGGCTGGTATAGAGTTCCACTAATACCAACAACAACGAAATAAACTGCACTCACTGGTGGCAGCTGTGCCAGTCCCACTGATACTTGGGCTTAACAGGGAGGAAGTCTGCAGTTCCTTGGTTCTTCACTTTCTGTGGGAATCGCAGGAGGACTCTGAAGTCGATGTCTCGCACGGTGGGTGCATACGCAGACCTTAGATGGACCAAAAGGGAAATGAGATAAGAAGCACTAAAAAAGGGCTAACAGCTGAACGCCAAAGTTCAGTTTTCTTAAAGCACAAATGGTTTAGAGTCAGAGTCAGAGTCAGAGAGAATTTATTGTCATTTGCACCGCATGTAGTACATGTGTTGAAAACGAGATTATGTACACAGGGTCCCAGTTACATCCAACAACAAATGCAAGAGAAATACAATAATAACATCTAGAATTAACTAAGAGAGACATCACATCAGCTAGTAATACACTTTAGTTTAGTTTAGTTCCACTGAGTGGAATAAAAGCAGCCCAGAACATGTGTCTTGGCAGGACATAATGTTGGAAAATCTCTGCTCCATATAGGAATATTGAACTGTTTGCACAACTGCATTAATAAAACAATCTCAATGCACTGACTACTTTAACTTATACAGATGGGAGAAATCTGAAAACAGTCCAAAGCTGAGAATTCACCGAGTGTTGAGTCATGGAAATTCATGTGTGTGAGAGCAGGTGTCTGCGTGACGGTGCCTACGTGCTGCCCTGTGCGTACTCATACTGAATCCTCCTTCGCCAACACAAATTACCTGGCCAGACAGTTTTCTTCCGCAGCACAGCGGAGTGCGTACATCTGCATGCGTTGGATGTAAACACCTGCCTGGATGGCATACGGGTCTGGAATGAGGTCTGGAAGTCCTGAAGGAGAGGATTACAAATCTGAGATCCTGATGTTTCAACATTTCCATGCTTAAACTAGTTCAATTTAATACGCTCTCTGTTAAAGATGATGGCTATTATCCATGTTTGGCATTTTTTAAAATGTATAATCATTATTTAGTAGTAGTTTCAGCAGAAATCGCCTCCTATTAATTCTCTAAGCTTTGATTATGGCCCAGTTGCTGCACATCTCTGCCCAAGAATGCTTTTTGTGTTGCCAACGATGTCTAAATGGTGATGGGAAAGTCAGACAGGTACTGTGCTAGGTTTTCTTCAATGCATCCCATTTGTTGTAACTAATGTTAAAGTCTTAATTTTATAGAAGCTAACAGATGTGCCTATACTACTGTACTGTAAATAGTCTGTCCTTATCAATGTTCCAATACATATTGAACATTATTATTGATATTGTTTATCGTATTTCTTTATATATTGTTCTTAACAGTTAGGAACTTTTGTGTGATTTAAAAAAAATATTTTTATCTGTTGCTGCTGTTACACTTGAATTTCCCATCTGTGGGACAATAAAGGCTGTTTCTATTCTATTCTATTCTATTCTATGTGTAAAACCTTCATGTTTTTTCAATCACCTCCACAATTTGAGCCTAGCATATACTGGTATTGTCACCTGTCACTTTTTGTGTGCTCAAGGAAATTTTTGTTGTTGTTGTTGTAAAAATAAGGTTTATGAATTTGCCCTCACCTGCTTTGGAAGCTGCATGTTGTTGAATTTGACCAAGTGAAGCAACAGATCATCAATCTGCCTCTACAAAACTGTATCAGACACAAATCTGGACTCACTACTATATGACCTATATGACCAAGACTTCTGTTTTGCTCCATAGTCCAACATTGAGTTTTTTTAACACAGATAGGCAACTTTCTAAGCTACGCAAGTATTTGGCAACATGCAAATACTCTAAATTACATAATAATTGTATTAATAAATCAAAAAAGGCGTTCAATACAGGATCAACTGGACTTTATTTGTTGCAGAAAACGTTTCGACTTCTGTCCAGAAGTCTTTTTCAATTCAGTCTTTTTCAATTGTATTAATAAAGCTCATTGTCTTGATTTTTATTGTATTTATTCTTTAATTATTTTTAATCAGACTTTAAAGTGATTGTTATCTCTTCTTTTTTTTTCCAGGTCAGTTTTGATGCTTCCTCTTCCAGGTTTTAACAACACATTCGACCATTTTGGGCCCAATTTCAACAACTTTCTTGGTTGTTTTAGTTTACTTGATGGATTATACTTCTTTTAAAACAAAGTGAAAATTTTTCTGTGTTTGCAATGCACCTTGATGTTTTCCATCAGTAATGGTTAAACATGTTGCCAGATGAAAAATATTTATTTCTTAAGAAAACTAACAGAAAAAGATGCTTACTCACTGGTAATTTTAATAACTTTGTTTTTGGTAGTGTAGTTTATACAAATATAATTTGCTCACTTCCAGTGTGATTTATTGCTTTTAGCAAACTTTGTAATCAAATTTAAAATACATATTCAAAAATATATGTATGAAACATTTAAAGCAGAAATCAAAGATGCTCAAAAATCAACTAAATGAAATTACTGCTTTTCTTATTTATGGTTTTAGACACCGATCAAATGGTGGAAGCCATATTATGTGCACTCTGCCATGTTTTTAGGATAACCCAGAGTGGACAAACTAAATCCAACCCCAGAATGACTTGCACATTTTAGTGGAAACCTTCAACACAGAACACAAGTGAGATGAAGTTAATGCACTGCTCCTTTAAGATATATTAAACGTCAGGATCCATGAAAACCCTTTAACGACCAGGACACTGTCTTTTAATCTCAATGAAAGTGAACTCAACTTACCATTTTGGAAATACCTTGTTCCATACCCGGAGCCAGGCGCGCGGGCCACTGGCGCGCCTCTGCTGGGATACATGTTGTAGAAAACGGAGTTCCCCCCGTGAGTTTTGAACGGGTTTCGAGGGTCGTCGTTGACCATGCCCACTTCATCAGCAGCAGCCTCGTTGGAAACCTCCACACTCAGAGCAGGAAGTGGAACTGGAGCCCCAGGTTCGCTCTGATAAAGTGGGATGATGAACTGCGCGGGTTGCCTGGAGACGAGCATCCCAGCCGGCACCGCGCGTAATGGATGACTTTGCGCACCGAGTGCTGGTTCCTCACCCCCGGTTACAACACGATACACAGCAGCTTCCCTTCTGCCCAACACATCTGTCACTGTGGAGGAGTTGATGCGCCCTCCTGCTCCATACTCGTGCTGCTGCGTGCGCCCTGACGCGCGCTGCCCAGCGGTGCGCCCTGACTGATGTTCAGTCCTCTGGCCGGTGGCTCTGCTGGATGTGCCATCATCCCTCCTGCTGCTCACATAAAAGCTCGACTGTCCTCTGGACCGAGCCGGAGCCTGGAACTCCGAGCCCGTGCTCATTAAGCTGTGGACCTGGCCGTTGGTCGCCCACTGGACGCGGTGCCGCCAGGGCACCACGGCTGCGCGCGGCTGCATGCCAAGGACGAGGGGGACAAGTCCTTGGAGGAAGAAGATGGAGAGAAGGGAACATGTTGCCATGACTTCAGGGTTATTATGTCTGGAAGGATGCGCGCAGAGGTTGACTCTCACTTCCAAGTCTCCTACAACAAACATGCCACTTCTCAGAAAGACTGACAGCTGCAGAGAGGAGGAATAGGCTTTTTCAGCCTTTTCATTAAAATAGTCCAGTTCCTTCCCTAAAGTCAAAGTAATGGAAGAAATGTTAACTCATTCCGTGCCGTGTTGGATACACAAGGACGTTTGCTCTGCAAACTTTGCACACATAAACTGAAAGCCCCCCGTGGAAGCCCATTTCTGCCACTCTAATAAAAAAATAAAAATAAAAAAAATCTCAAAATAATGAGTTTATCTCATTATAATGAGATAGTATGTCAAAATAATGACATAATATATCATTATAATGAGATAGTATCTCATTCTAATGAGATACTATCTCATTACAGTATAATGAGATAGTATATCAAAATAATGACATAATACTGTATATATCATTATAATGAGATAGTATCTCAAAATAATGAGATACTATCTCATTATAATGAGATAGTACATGTATCTCATTAGAATGAGATACTATCTCAGATAGTATCTCAAATTAATGAGATAGTATCACATTATAATGAGATACTATATCATTATAATGAGATATATCTCATTATAATGAAATGTATCTCAAATTATATAGTATCTCCAGAAAGTTCATTCTCAATAGTCCAGGTATCAAATCCGCTCATTCTCAATCAGTTCATCTGGACAGTTTCTTTTTAGTAGAAACGTTTCACCCTCACTCCAGAGGGCTTCGTCAGAAACTGTCCAGATGAACTGATTGAGAATGAGCGGACTATAGTATCTCATTAATTTGAGATACTATTTCATTATAATGAGATACTATCTCATTATTTTGAGATAATTTTTGCTTTTTTTAAGTAGAGTAGCGGAGATGGGCTTCCATAGCCCCCAGATTGTACCACTAAGTTTTGGCCTATATTCTTTATTAGTCATAAAAATGCAAATAAACTGCATTTTGTTATCAGGATTTGAAAGTAAAAAAAAAAATGAAATGAAACAATAGTTTACCCATTTTCAAGAATTTTAATAGTTTTTCATTGTAAACCAACTAGCAAGAATACATTTTAGAATATAATAAATCAGTTAATTACAATACATTTGAATACATTTTATATCCACACAGCAGGAACTATTCACCACAAGGAGGCAGCCAGGGTCTTTATGTCTCAGTGTTTAGTTTCTTGCATCATTTGAGTAAAAATACAAAGTATGACATCATGGATGCACACACAGCATGACTGTGTTTATTTTTAGACCAACGTTTCAGTATTATTACATAACATTTTACAATGAGTCCTTTTTATTGGGCTTAAGCTTCTTTTTTTAATGCAGGATGTTTACTGATACTTAAGATCAGACAAGAAGTGCAGCTCAGTTTCAGTCCAGTTTTATTTAAATGTACAATGAGTCAAACAACAGGAAGTTTTTAGTAGTTCAATGACATGTTCATTCAGAATAAATAGAATATTTAGTAATACTCTCACTGAATGAAATTGGTCTGGATTGTTGATACATTTTCTAAACAAATGCTTTTGGTAAATGTTTAAGTTACAGTATTGGTATTCTAAAAGATGAGATAATGAAAATTGGAACATTTCTGAGGACGTTATGAACTGCATACAAAGTGTAAACTGGTCTGAGATGAACTATGTTAAAGTTCCTGCCATAGTTCATAACTGTCCCCATGTTAACCACATGTGTCTGTGACTCCCTGCAGCAAACTCAAAAGATGCATACAGAAGCAGACTGAAAAGTAAGCCTAAAATAAATGGTTACTGCAAACTATAAGCACTGTTTTAAAAAGTCTTTACCTGTGAATTGCAGATGACACTGATGGTCAAACTAATTTTTAAATAGGAATAATAACAAATCAAAAATACTTTTCACTTCTAGTTTATATATGTGGTACGTATAGGGCTTCAGAAAAAAATCACAAGTCGTATTGGAGAGAAACAGACACAAAATGAAAGAAAACCAAAAAAAAAATTGTGCATGATTTGTTTGTCTGCCAAAAATGTTGTGGGATTGGGAAAAGTTTGTTCGTGCAAGATATGAACATGTTGTCACAAGAACAGAATACCCAGAGCGAAAGGACAGGTGATGAACAACTCAGTTAAAACAATAAATTCAGTGCTTTTAGTGAGTACCGTACTTTCCGACCGATAAGTCGCACCGCCCTATAAGTCGCATCAGTCCAATTATGTTCGATAAAGTGGAAAAATCCATAAATATGTCGCTTCGCCCTATAAGTCGCATCTATTATGCGTCACCGCTGACGCGCCGCCTATGTTACGCGTCAGTGGTGACAACCCGGAAATGGCCACGGGAGCGTGCACGGTAGGACTTTAACAAGATTAACACTTAAAAACAATTATTTGTTTACTGAAAATTATAGCAAATATGTGTCTGAGCTGAACTTTTCCTTAATACATGCACGTACCGGTCAAATCAGCTGAATTAAAAAAAATAGTTTCGCTACGTCGGTGCTGTGAAGCGTGCACGCGCAGCGAGCGGATACGCTTCATTTCTTCCAAATTTAACAAGATATACACCTTATAAAAATATATATGTTATAGCAAAAGTGTTTCTGGGCTTAACTTTTCCTTTAAAAATTAACGTAATGTTCAAATCTTGCACCGAGGGACTGAGAGAAACGCAATTTCAATCCTGTGTATGTCCTGCACATATTGCAGTTCTGACAATAAAGTTGACTTTGACTTTGACTTTGAAATCAGCTGGATTTAAATAGTTTCGCTTTGATGGCCTTCCAAACGGTCGCGCGCGCTACGAAAATAAATGATAAATAAATCGAATTTTTGCTCAAACATCTCCTAAAGATAACTTGTTGTAAATGTCCATCCAGTGATTACTTTCTGTAAGTTTCATCAAAATCTGTCCTGTGGTTCTTGAGCTTTTTTGCTAACAAACACTGAGGTAACAGTAGTTCAGACCTCCAGAGAGCAGGAGGCCGTGCTGCGACAGCGTGAGTCCAACCAGAGGAGGCTTCTGTCAGACACATGAGCTGGGAACGGTCGGTGGACCCTAGCGGCCGAAAGTGGTACTGCGCCCCTAGTGGCCGAACATGGTACTGCTCCATTTTTTTTTCGTCAGAATGAATGGAAACGGTCATATCTCAGCCAAAAATTTGTCTAAAAATATGGGGAAAAATCCCTAAATATGTCGCTTCACCCTATAAGTCGCAGGACATGAAAACTAGTAAAAAACAAACAAACAGCGACTTATAGGCCAGAAAATACGGTAATAAATCAGGATGAAACAGGAACCCTGGGAGCAAGGAGATGGGCCAGGTCCAGACTTCAGCAAAGGGGGTTTACTCAGAACATGCAAGTTCCTCACTAGTAGATTGTGGGAAAAATGTAGGGTTCCAAAATCCTGTACAATCATGAGATGATCCAATATGCTCAGGAGGGCGTGTGGTTGGAGAGTGAGGAGAGCAGCTGAAGGGCGCACAGGTAAGGTTTTCAGAAGTTTACCAGGAGATCCAAATACTATAGGTCTCAGGAGGTTCCATGGAAAGATCACAAGAGAAAGTAATCGCAAGGCTTAGAGATTCACAAAGGGCTATAAGCACAACCCATAAGCAGACGGTAAAACTTTACAATAAGGCTCCCTTTACAACTAGTTTTTAGATACATTATTAAGTCCTCTGTAAACACTTTATAAATCATTAATAACTGTTTATTATGCATTAAGGGCGACAGAGAGACAAAAAACTGACCAGTTTCTTGCCAAATAGTGAGCCAAATCTGTTCACCTAGTTCATCTAGAGTTGTTATATTAAACATTTCAGATTCAGTTACCTTATAAGCACAATAAGCATTTGTAAACCTATTTCTTTAGCATATAATGTATTTCATTACTGCATTATAACTAGTATTTCCTAAAACATAGGTTTACAAATGCTTATTGTGCTTAAAACTTAGTCTGAAATGTTTAACACAACAACTTTATGTGAATGTGAACAGATTTGGCTCAGTATTTGGTAAGAAACTGGCCAGTTTTGTCTCTTTATCGCCCTTAATTAATGCATAATAAGCAGTTGTTAATGATGTATAAAGTGTTGATAGAGGGATTAATAACATATCTATATTTATTAGCATCTATAAGGGGAGCCTTATTATAAAGTGATATAATGCTCCAGTGTTGAAAAAGAGTCATCAACTGCCTGGAGCCTAATCTGGACACATTGTCTGCAGGTGTGGAAATATGTCGCCCTCTGGTGACCAAAAACAGGCAGTGAACAGGAACTCCCACACATTTTGACAATTAAAAAGTCAGGGGACATCAACATTTTAACATTCTGTGGCAAAATCTATAAAACAATCAACACTTAAAATTGTGAATGTGTAATAATGTGGTCAAATATCAAAATGCCAGTTCAGTCATGTACAGTTTAACTGTCTGTGGCGCATGTAAACTTTAAGTGACGTTTCTGTTGTGAAATATGAGCTGAAGAGCTCCAGACAGGGCTGGGTTTTCTCATCTCTTTCACCAAAATCCCATTTACTGCCAGTGTTCTCACAGATTTATTTAATTTTGATGTATGAAATATTGCTAGAAGTCACTGCACTCTATTCCCACGTACAGTAGTCTCCACACTTTGTATGGTTTCAGTGTTTAATTTCAAATCCGCATAGCGAAACGCAGGACCAATATTTGAACTGGATGCTTGTGAGAGTGTTTCCATACTTATGCATCAACACTCTCAACCGTTCAACATTTCTTAAATTATCCAATGATTTCCTCTTTAGATTGTGTTCTTAATGCTGCAACAGAACATCATCATGTAAGTATGTCCAGAAATGTTTGACTTTTAAAAATACGCAATGCTAAAGATTTTTCAAGGAGCATTACATATAGTTTTCATGTCCTTATAGTTTAATTTCTTCAAAAGGTGTTTGTTGAGCACAACTGTGTTTCATCTCATTGTTATACGCCACTTTTGAGCTTCTTACAATACATTTATTGGTTTGTTTTGATCATTAATTTATTGTGTTCTTTGAAATATAAAATTTATCTTGAAAGGGGGTCATTTTTGAACGTCACTGATTCAATTTTTTGTAGGAAACATGCTTGATGTGGGTCGTAAATACCGGTAGTTGAAGACACGAGGAGTCATGCGGAGTTGAGTATTCATCTCCTCTCAGAGGTAATACGACCGAGTGTGTTTCTTCTGCCAAATAGGGCATCAAGCAGGTTCTATTCTTAGACAAAAAAACTTCCCCTGGTCCAAAGAGCAGCGCTGCCCTGCTCGGCTGCCTGCGACGGTCCAGATTTATAAGAAGCACAGAACCTCGGCACTGGTTTGTCACAAGAGCTCCAGAGCAGGACATGTAACCAACGTTATAAAACCAGTAAGTAATGACGTTCAGTTAAATCTTTCTGTAGTGTCTAAACTGAAAGTAAACAAACCACAACAAAAAGTTGCCACAAACAAAATGGTCTGTAAATTCTGAGTGCTTGGAAATAAAACTGACCGCAGCAGCAGATCCTACTTCTTCTTACGCTTTGAATACTGTACATCTTATCCCATGAATCTATAGGTATCCAGGGCTGCTCACAACTTTGCTTCTTGTGAGATTGAACGAAGATGATGGCCTTATAATGGTTTTACTAGAAGAAACATCTCCCCCCTACGTGGAATGTACCTGTTGTGTCTCTCTGGGGCCTCACACTGCCTTTCTGAGGAATATAATGATAAACCCAGAGGGCTTTACCACAGATCACGGAGAGACGAGAGAGGTGAGATGCTGGAAAACTGTTTCACAAATGAATGTTAACAGACAATTTAAGTCCACAACAAAACCGAGCTGTTTGTGAGTCTAACCCCAATGAAAATGGAATAAAACATGAATTGTTGGTGGTTTTCACAGAGCAGGGCAGCAGGTTTGACACATGTTTTGCTCATCTCTGGTTATAACCTTTTGAAAATATCACCCCCCCTCCCAGCAGATCTTCTCATGTTTCAGCTCTTAGCTTCAAGCTGCTGCATCCATCTTCATATTTTCATTCATCAACACACCAGTTTTAAAAGCTTTTAATAGATGATCTATTGAAAAGGTTATACCAGTGTTTCCTCAAATGTTGCTATGGTCAATTTAAAAGTTACTTTATTTTCCTATAACCCAAACTTCTACTTTATCTCCTACATTATGCAACATGTTCTGTTTTGTTTTGTTCTCCAGTTAGACGTTGCAGTTTTAGCAATTTTAATGCTTTGAGTTTACATTTTTTGTGTTTTTTATCAAGTAAAAGTTTGAAAATGGAATTGTTGTTACTACAACTTTCTACCTTCAATACATTGTTTTTATCATTTAGATTAGCTCACTGACATATCATCAGAATGACAAGTTCAATTTTACTTTTAGTGTACTTTGTATTTTAGATCCACCTGAACAGCATGTAAAGCTGAAAACGCTTCAGGAATGTTGCTTGCATTGCTTATTTTTCTAAGACGTTTCTTCCTAGTTATCAATGAAATCTGCACTCAGAGTAGATAGAAGCTCGACATAATGCTAAAAGCTACTAAGGTCATGGTAAACTGCTTAAGCAAATGGGTTAAATAATACACTGTATTTTTTGGACTATAAGGCGCACCGGATCATACGGCGCAATATCAATGAACGGGTCTGTTTTCATACATTGTTGGATTACAAGGCGCATCAAGCAAAAAAAGTTCATTTTGACAGATTTTTGAGCGCCATGTACCACATTTTGACAATTAAAATTGTTCGAGGTCAGTAAGCACAACCAGAATTAATACATAAGGCTCACTGTTGATTTTTGAGAAAATCAAAGGATTCTTAAGTGTGTCTGATTTTTGAGAAAATCAAAGGATTTTAAGTGTGCCTTAAGTCCGAAAAATACGGTAACAAGTTAAATAAGAGCAACATAACTGTTTTGTGTCAATCTAAAAAAGTTAAGTCAGGTCCTCTGGACATTCAAAAAACAAAACAAAACAAAACAACAACAAAAAGAAACGTGTCATCTTTCATCCAAAATACTTCTTCAGTCTGAGGAGCTGTATTCAGCTCAGTCTTATAAATATCTATATCCAATACCACATCCGGTCCTCTGGACCTTTCACAATAAAACATCCTGTAATGCCTTCGGTCCACTGGGTGTGAGTAGAGCCCCCTAGTGGTCCACCACACACGCCCCCCCAGAACACCCAGTAAGGTCCATCACTAGTCCCGCATTTTAGGTTTGATCAAACGACCAGAACGGCTGAACCTGGGCCCTGCAGAACCAGTCTGATGAAGCGGAGGGCTACGAGGAGGGTCTGCCGAAGATTCGGGCTCCAATGGACGTTGAGAGTCTCTGGAAGAAGGACCGCAGTCCGTTAGCAATGTGGATGGAGGTCTGCCCCTGCGAGGAGCCTGGGCCGTAACAACCTGATCATCTGACATAACATGAGCTGGTTTAAGCCTATCGATACAGACAGTCTCAGTACGACCCCCTAAATCTAAAAGGAAATGTTTCGGACCTGGTTGAAGAACCCGAAACGGTCCATCATACAAAGGCTGTAGTGGTGTCCTGTGTGCATTGTGTTTGACAAAAACAAATTTAGAGGACTCCAGACTCTTAGGGACAAACGACTGCGGTAAACAATGGTGTACCGGGCCGGGGACACGAAAAGGGGCCTCCTGAGGTGAAAAATGTAGCAACGGTGGGGCGAACTGTGGTGAGGGTACCTCAGGTAAAAACTCACCGGGGACGCGCACAGGTTGACCGAAAACCAGTTCAGCCGGGGAAGAGCTCAGGTCCTCTTTGGTTGCGGTACGTAACCCCAACAAAACCCAGGGAAGACGGTCAATCCAGTTGTCACCGGTCAATGCAGCGCGAAGTGCAGCTTTCAATGACCTGTGAAACCGTTCACACAAACCATTAGCTTGGGGGTTGTAAGCGGTGGTCCTGTGAACGTTAGTCCCCAGACCCTTGGCCATGGTAGACCAAAGCTCAGAAACAAACTGCGGGCCCCTGTCCGATGTAATGTCTGAAGGGGGGCCAAAACGCGCCACCCAGGTAGACAAAAATGCCCGGGCCACCACTGCAGATGTCGTGGATGTCAGAGGAACCACCTCAGGCCACCTGGTGGTCCGGTCTATCATAGTCAGCAGATGAGTAAAACCTTGTGATGGAGGCAGAGGGCCCACCAGGTCTACGTGCACATGATCAAACCGCCGACCTGGGATGGAGAAGGGTTCCAAAGGTGCTTTGGTGTGCCTGTTAACCTTAGCGCGCTGGCATGGGACACACGCTGCTGCCCACTCCTTAACTGCTTTACGCAGACCGGGCCAAACAAACTTTGAACTGACCAGTTTCACCGAGGCTCTAACACCTGGATGAGAAAGGGAATGTAAGGAGTCAAAAACGCGGCGTCGCCATGAAACTGGAACCAGGGGGCGGGGCCTGCCAGTAGAAACATCACAGAGCAGGAGGGGACCTCCGTCATTCACCTGCCGTTCCTCCAACTCGAGGCCCGTGGGCCCGGACTGGAGCTCGAGTATTTCTGCGTCGCTACGTTGGTCCGCAGCCATAGCAGAAAAATCGATGCCAACGTATACGGGAGAGATCAGCACCCGGGAGAGACAGTCGGCCACCACGTTGGATTTTCCAGCCACATGCTGAATGTCTGTAGTAAATTCAGACACCGCTGCGAGGTGGCGTTGCTGGCGAGCAGACCAGGGGTCAGAAATTTTTGACATCGCAAACACCAAGGGTTTGTGGTCAACATATGCAGTGAACCGGCGGCCCTCCAGGAAAAACCTGAAATGGCGTGTGGCCAGGTAAAGCGCCAGCAACTCTCTGTCAAAAACACTGTATTTCAGCTCATTGTCCCGCAGCGTACGGCTGAAAAATGCAAGCGGCTGCCAAACCCCGGAAACCTGCTGTTCTAACACAGCCCCCACCGCAACATCAGATGCGTCGGTTGTTAAAGCTATTTGCGCCGCTGGGGATGGATGGGCCAAAAGGGCAGCAGTGGCCAGTGCAGCTTTAGCATCACCAAATGCCTGTAGGCGTTCTGGTGTCCAGTCAACACTGTCGTTGGGCTTTTTCTTTTTCAGCGCTCCATAGAGCGGACGCAGCAGCTGTGCTGCCCTGGGGAGGAAACGGTTATAGAAGTTAACCATTCCCAAAAATTCTTGTAGCGCTTTAACAGACTGGGGCTGTGGGAAATCTGACACCGCCTGCACTTTGTTTGGTAACGGGACGCACCACTTGCAGAAATGCGGTGGCCCAAAAAGTCAATGACTGGCAGCCCAAACTGGCATTTCGCTGTATTTACAATCAGGCCATGTGCTGCCAGGCGCTGAAAAACCTCACGGAGGTGGGACAAGTGCTGCTCAGCCGAGCTGCTAGCCACCAGGACGTCATCCAAGTACACAAATACGAAGGACAGACCCCTTAGGACTGAATCCATCAACCGCTGAAATGTTTGTGCTGCACCTTTAAGACCAAAAGGCATGCGCAAAAACTCAAAAAGGCCGAAAGGCGTGATAACAGCGGTCTTAGGGACATCCTCCACATGCACAGGAACCTGGTGGTACCCCCGTACTAAATCTACTTTAGAAAAAATGGAGGTCCCAGCCAGGTGCACTGAAAAATCCTGGATGTGGGGGATGGGATAACGATCGTTCTCTGTGATGTTATTAAGGCGGCGGAAATCCCCACATGGACGCCATTTGCCATCTGCCTTGGGCACCATGTGGAGGGGGGAGGCCCACGGACTGTTTGAGCGCTGCACGATGCCTAAACGCTCCATGTTAGCAAACTCTTCCTGTGCTATTGCTAGCTTAGTAGCATCGAGGCGGCGTGCACGTGCGAACACCGGGGGGCCCGTTGTGGGAATATAATGTTCGACCCCATGTTTTGTGTTTGTGTTTGCAAAATCAGGAACAGTCAGCGAGGGGAATTCAGACAATAAACGCTGAAACACATTACCCGAAGCTAAAAAGTTAGCATGCATTAAAGGCCCAGCTCCTCGCGTCGCACAAGGCAGTGACGAAAAAGACACAGCGTCGATCAAACGCCTGTTAGCTACATCAACAAGGAGCCCATGAGCACAAAGAAAATCAGCCCCTAAAATAGGGACCGAGCTAGCAGCTACAACAAAGTTCCACTGGAAGTCCCGTTCATGGAAACACACAGTCACCAACCTTTCGCCAAACGTCTTGATGGGAGAGCCATTAGCCGCGGTTAGCTGCGGCCCGCAGCCTTCAGCCAACCTGTCGGAGCCAGTCGGGGGAACGAGGCTCTTCTGCGAACCAGAGTCCACCAGGAACCGCCTCCCCGACCTCGAGTCCTCGATGAAAAGCAGCCTTTCCTTCTCGCCAACGGCCGCGACTGCTAGCGGGCGTTGGCGGTCTCGTTTCCCTGCGGCTTGAAGCTGCACGGCGGGACGCACCGTCGTGCTTTGGCGCCAAAGCGCACGTGGTAGAAACAAAGAGCGGGACCTGCCCGCCTGCGGCTAGCGACTCCTGCTACCACCGCTGGCTCGTCCGGCGCTGTGTGCGTTGCTTGAAACTCGGGCGCTGCTGGAGATCCAGGGACCGCCGCCTGTACCGCGAAGGTCCTCGCGGTTAGAATGATGCGGTCGGCTTCTTCGGCCAGCGAGCGGTAATCCTTCTCCTGCAGAAACGGGGAGTTGGCCAGGGCGGTTCGCACAGGAGCTGGAAGCTGGCGGAGGACGAGGTGGCGGAAGAGGAACTCGCAGTCGTCTGATCCCCGCAAGGACAACATGCTCTCCACGAGCTCGAGAGCTGTGCCGTCGCCCAAACCGGAGAGGGAAAATAGTTTCTCAGCGCGCTCCGCCTCTGAAAGTGAGTAGCGCCGCAGAAGAAGCTTCTTGAGGGCTTCGTACTTTCCTTGTGCAGGAGGGTTTTGTAGCAGGCTCATTACCCGCTGGGTTGTCAGCGGATCCAGCGAAGCAACCACATGGTGGTATTTGGTGTCGTCAACAGAAATCCCGCGAAGAGCAAACTGTGATTCGATGTGTGCGAACCACGACTGAGGCGCGTGCAGCCAGAAGTCCGGGATTTTAACGGCCACCGAAAAAGCGAGCGGGGCCGCCTGTGTAGGTTCCACAGCAGTGGACAGCAGTAGAGAGCTGGCTGAAGCGTCAGATGTCGACATATTCAGTTCACAAGGGTCACCAGTGTAGGAGGTGGTGAAGAGATGACACAGGAGACAGGCTGCAGATCTTCACTTTTAATCAACTCCTACTAAACTGGCGGGAAGCACCCAACACCGCCTTATATATCCAATACAACATCCGGTCCTCTGGACCTTTCACAATAAAACATCCTGTAATGCCTTCGGTCCACTGGGTGAGAGCCCCCTAGTGGTCCACCACAAAGTAAGAGTTTTCGTCCGTCCCGTCCCGTTTATTTCTGTACAGGTAGTCCCTGACTTACGAGTGCCCTGACATGTATTTCTTTCTTTTGTGTCTGTCTGTCTTCAACATAATCAATATTTTTCTTTTTCACTTCAGGCAAACTGATTCAGTCACGGAGTGTCTACCTAGAAGGGATCATGGAGGACAGAAGGATTCCAGTGATGATACTTCTAGCTGTGGAGACGAAGCTGTGGAGATGTGAGAGAACAGCAGGAGAGGAGGTAGGAGAGGAGGAAGCAGAGGAGGCCAAAATGTAAATAGTTTGCAGTGAGTGTGTTTTTTATTGTTTATTTTTTACAATATATAAATATTTGTTTACAAAAAGTACTTCTTGAGGAGCCTTTTTTATGCACACTAACAAAAAGAACATTTTACTCTGTTTTTCATCTTTTACAGTTATTTCAATCAGTTTGAGAGTAAATCTAGGAATGGAACAGGGTTCCCCTTGATGTAAGCTTTCAATAGAGCCCTCACTGAAGTCTGTATGTTGAAGTATTCAGAAGTTACAGACCTTTGAAGTTGGTGTTATCCATTTGGCACAGTTTGGATAGCTTTGGATAGGTTTGAGGTCCGCCTGAACATGCACATAAATAAACAGGCACAAAATTCTCAATTTTTATGCTATTGACTTCAAATTTGAACCTGTCATAGTAAAGACTTCACTCTTTAGGCTCATATCAATTTCCAGTCCATATCTTCTTGTCAGTCTGCAGGTGCTTGACAAATATAAACATTTTCAGGCGAGGCCAAAAAAAAATGCTTGATTTCTGTGTGTTCTCACTTAAATAAATACAAAATAATAACAGATACAACAAATTTGACTGTTGAAACAAAAAAATTCAAAGCGTTACCTTTACAAAGACACCAAGCTTTTGCTTGTACTCCAAAGGGTTCAAGAACAGCTTCTAATTTAATTTGGGTATGTTTTTTTAGGCGTTTTTTGCATTTTTGTGGTGATTGTTAACAGGTTTGAAACAAAAGAAAAATTAGATCAAATTGAGACAAGATTGAAACAAGTTGTGACAAAAAAGCACCAAGACATTTGCAACAGTTCTGCACGTATGTCACAATTTATTTGCAGTCACATTCGTACACAAACAAGTTATAAATACCAATTAGATGGGATTTTTAAATGAATGTTGTTATTATCTGTCTCACTATAGGGTTATTGTTGTGGGGGGGCAGCATTCAAAAGTCATTGATATAGAACCCACAACCCATGTGTCTGAGAGAAATGATACTGACGCAGATGTTAAGCCTCATGCAGCCAAGTCACAGTTTATCTCACAACAACAGGGTGACATCATACGTCTCTACAGTATAAGCATTTTAGCCAAATCAAACCAACACTTGGAGTCTTTCAACAATTTATGAGGACAAAAACTGAAGACAGTTTGTTCTAAAGCAGAACATGGGGATTATTCTTGTGGGGAGTCAAATTGCCATGAGAAAGATGGCGTGTGATTGATGGAACCCTTCAGCATTTTGGAGATGAACCTAAAAGCACTAGAGATGAACAGTGTGACAAAAACCAGATGATGTTCAGCCCAACTGGTGACCGATGCTAATTTCCACTAGCATTAGCACAAAGTCTTTTGTGCAGGTCTTCACGAGTAAAAAAACAACTGAATTAGCTTTTGTTAATATCTGTGAGGTGTTTGAAAATAAGAGCAAACACAAGAAGTGTATGAGTAAACTAACTGGATTTTTTATTTTTTACAGAAGTCTCGTTGCTGCTCACTCAGAAAAAAAAAAGGCTGACACATCTTTGATCAGATGTCCTTTAAGGACATGATGGAATAAAGTCAAGCTTACAGAGCGAGAAAGTGTTACAACTAACACCTGAGCTTTGACAACCATTTTGTACTATTAGGCACACAAACATGGAGGATGGAATGTGACAAAATTATATAAATAAATACATAATCATATAATAATAATATAATAATATAATCATATATAATCATAATCATATCAGTCATATTTAAACAGACACATGTACATTCACACAGGACAGAAACCATTTGCTTATAAGCTGAAGCCCATATTATCAAAAAACAACCTGGAGACAGTGATTCACGCATTCATTACATCTAGGCTTGATTACTGCAATTCACTTCTGTTTGGCGTCAGTCAAGCCACCATTGCACGATTACAACTGGTTCAGAACGCAGCTGCCCGATTTTTAACCAGCACACGCAAAAGAGAGCACATTACACCAGTCTTGGCCTCCCTTCACTGGCTACCGGTTCATCTTCGAATCCAATTCAAAATTCTCATGTATGTCTACAAATCGCTGAACAGTCTCGCCCCCGCCTATCTCTCGGATCTGATACACCCATATGTCCCTCCACGTGCTTTGAGGTCAGAGGATCAGGTACTCTTAATAGTTCCAGAAACTCGCCTTAAGCGCAGGGGTGACAGGGCGTTCTCTGTAGCAGGCCCAAGACTCTGGAACGAGTTACCGCTGCTCATCAAACAGGCCCCCTCCCTCTCGGTTTTCAAATCCCGGTTAAAAACTCACTACTACTCCATCGCTTTCAATGCCAGCTGATTTGTATTGGATCGTTTTATTTATGATCTGCAATGTTTTTATGTTTTTCGTGTTGTACTTCATTGTCTGTGTTGCCTGTTGCGTGTTTGTTTGTTCAGCACTTTGGTGTGGACTTGTTCCTGTTTAAAGTGCTTTATAAATAAAATTGTATGGTATGGTATGGTATAATAATGAAATGTATCATTTAATTATTAAAAACACAATTAAATAATTAAAAACATGATTAAATTATTTATTTCATGATTAATTTATTTATATAATTTTGTCACATTCCAGCCAGTGGTCACCATGAAATGATGTTAACTGTCAGTCTCGCTCATCAAACTCAGTGGGCAGGACTAACGCTGATCATGTGAAATCCATTGCTTTGGTCTGAAGTCAGTTCAAACATGGCAGCTCCCTCCATGCAGGACCTTCATTTGCTCTCTTGTGAACTGGTTAGAGATATTTTAAGCCAAGCTAAGGATGCAGAAGCTGGAGCTTCTCCCCCAGAAATAAAGAATTTAAAAGTTGCATTTCATTATTTAATGTGTATTTAATTGTATATTTAATTATTTAATTATGTGTTTAATAATTAAATGATAGATTTAATTATTATATACTGTATGTATTATTTTATTTTGTCACTTTCCATCCTCCATACACAAATACATGTACTCATTTAAACTACACAAACACACCAACCCACGACAGGAGAGCTGACTGAAGAACACTGAGAAAGTAGCAGCCATCGTTACAACAGAGGTCAGTGTAATCATCGCTCTTAAACATAATGTCTCTTATTGCTCATTTCATACAAACTAATAAACACAATGAAGCATGATCTGTTTCTTCAGATAGATGAATTGCATTGGAGGGAAACGTTATCTGAGGCAGAGGAAATGAAGAGACTTAAGGGTAATAGGACTGCAGGGGGAAACAAAGGCATATAACTCATAGTGCACGCTGGATAAGTGCATGCTTTTATCCTGGAGCACTACAAAAGAGGTAAAGCAGCAGTCCAGGAGGCTGACAGAGGGGAAGGGCATCAATCCTGCTCCGAGTTTATGGTAATTCATGAACAGGAGACAACTATCCATGAAAAATACATACATTTGTCAAGAAAGTTAATTCTCAATAGTCCAGGTATCAAATCCGCTCATTCTCAATCAGTTCATCTGGACAGTTTCTTTTTAGCAGAAACGTTTCACCCTCACTCCAGAGGGCTTCCTCAGTCAGAGTAGTCCAAAGCACACTGAAGTTAACCCACCAAGTAAGCAACTTATGTGGACCAACCAGTTTGCTGTAGCCAAGATGGTTTCTGGGGGCGTGTCCCTCGTCGACTCCTCCCAGGCAGGCAGACATGTCCAAAGTG
>JBBPBX010010443.1:28081-57907 GCA_038048925.1 Garcialebias charrua
TATTTATTGGGGGTGGGGGGCATGGTGAGATATTCTGTCCACCAGTAAACCACCAATCCAATCCACCAATGAACATCTTGCACTAAAATATTGATTTGCTTGCATTCCTTATTCAGTTTCAGTCCAGAAAAACACATATCTCAGTCAACTACAAACAGTGCTATGGCTGAGTGGTTAGAGCAGTCGTCCTCCAATGTAAGAGTTGGGGGTTCGAATCCACCAGCAGTCACATGCTGAAGTGTCCCTGGGAAAGACAGTGAACCCCTCGTTGCCTCTGATGTGTGTCCCATCATTGTATGAATGTGATAAAGCTCTGATTCGTCTCTTTAGAATGATTTGTTCAATTAGCTTTGTAGAGATCTAGTAGAGTGCTGTATGAATGGGTAAATGAGGCACAGATTGTAGTGTAAAGTGCTTTGAGTATCTGGATAAGATAGAAAGGTGCTATATAAGTACAGTCCATTTACCATTCACTATTCCAACCCCTCAGATGGACGACATTGGCATACTGCTTGTTCCTTTTCCTTTTCGACTCATGAACATTAGTGCGTAGATCCAGCCCATGCTCACACTTGGCTGTCACTATTATTGTCTCTCTTTTGTCTAATTTTGTTTCCCTCTGACAGGACCTCCATCAGCGCCACAGAACCTGGTGTACAACACAAACCAGACCACCGTTAACCTTGAGTGGAGTCCACCGGCGGACACCGGCGGTCGGAATGATGTCACCTACAGGGTTGGATGTAGACGCTGCAGCTGGGGACCAGAGGAATGTGTTCCATGTGGGCCCAATGTGGGATTTTCTCCTGCACAGTCGGGGTTAGTGGACACTTATGTGAACATCATGGATCTGCTCGCCCATGCCAACTACACTTTTGAGGTGGAAGCTGTCAATGGAGTGTCTGACCTGAGCCGCACGCAAAGACTTTTCACAGCTGTTAGCATTGCTACGGGTCAAGCAGGTAAGAACGAGCTGTTTTTTGTTATTGTTTGGATGGACTCTCATGAGCCCAGCACTTCTCAATGGGGCAGTGATCTTTCATTGCCTCATGATTTTGCAGAAACAGCATCTCTTAAGTTACTTTCAGTAGTTTCGGGGATATTAGTGTTTTTTAAAGTAAATGAGTCAAATGGATCCTAGTGATTGCTCAGTATTAGGGTCTGTCACTGCGTTTAGCTTAATGTAGGAACACTTATAGCGCATTTTTATTAACACTTTGAGCTCTTTCTTTATCTCACCAACTGCTGTTTGAGATGCTGCAGCAGGCCAACAGAGCGTTCAGCTATTATATTATCAGCTGATGACATGGACATTTGTTGGAGGGAATAATGACACAAACCCCTGTGATCTGTCATGCTCTACAGAAGAAGAATCAAAAGAGGAGCCATTTAATGAGACAGAAAGTTGGATTGAAGGCTGGTAAAAACCAAACTGGAGTTCTAAAAAGGCAGTTAGGAACCAGCTCTGATCCAGAACTGGACCTGCTTTAGTGGAAAAACTAGACGAGTCAGGCTGCAGTGGGAATCTTAGTCACTTTACAATTCAGTTCTGATTTAGATGGCTGCGATAAAAAAATATTATTGCATTTTAATAAACAAGAAGACCGTTTTTAAGTTTATGTTTATTCAAAACAGCAAACACTGTAATACAGAAGTGAAGATACAAATTTAGTTTAAGACTCTTCTGACATAAAGAAACACATTTTTAGGTTCTCATGCCTGATAACGAGTGCACAATAATAAATGTCAAAATAACCTTTTAACCCCAGACTTGTTTTGTGGCTGTGGCTGAGTGGTTAGAGCACTTGTCCACTGGGAGAGTTGTGGGTTCGATTCCACCAGCAGTTGCACGCTGTAGTGTCCCTGGGCAAGACGCTGAACCCTTAATTGCTTCTGATGTGTGTCTCATCGGTTTATGAATGAGATCAAGCTCTGATCAGTCTTTACAGATACAGATTGTCTTTGTAGAGGTTGTAGTGATACACAAATGTCAAAGATAATGTCACAAATTATGAAGAAATACATAAATGTCAAAGATAATGTCACAAATTATGAAGAATTACAGTCGATGAATGAAATGGATATTGACAGAGAATTAAAGGATTTAGCAACAGGGGCCTCACAACATGAGAAAAAAACGAAAAGCATCGAACGCTTAGCTAAATTGGCCCTTTTGCTAAAGGCCAAGTTGGACCATGAAGAGAGCAACAGCGCACATCTCTTACGGAATCTGAAAAATGAAACAACTGCACGCCAGGCTGAATTTGAAAAACCCTTTGAGAGTCAAGAGACAACACGAGCAGAGATTGACACTTTACAACAGCAGGTGAAGTTGATAACACAATTAAGGGACGAAAGCTTAGAGCAAAGAGGTGAACTCTTCCAACGATGCACAATGTTAAAAAGTGAAAATGAACAATCACTGGAACATTTAAAAAAATGTACAGAAGAGAGAGATGAGTATTACAATTTGTGCAAAACGTTACAAAAGGATTGTGAAGAATCACGAGACCAACTAATTAAATGCATGCAAGACATGGAATCATTTTCACAACAGTACACAATGTTACAACGTGATAATGAAGGGTGCGCGTCCAAAGCTTAGAAAGTATGGGCACCAAGTAACTCATACAACAAAGGGTTTCCCCAGAGGGGACCCCCAAACAAAGGATCTGCTCCTCCTGCACCTCGAACAGAACAGTCCGAGACAAGCAAAAAAAAATCACAAAAGTCCCAGAGAAAAGGCCCTAAACCTCTAGACTCAGAAGACTCAGAGATACTACATTGTATGATAGAAAATTATCAACTTTGTTTTCCAAGGGATTACAGACTCAAGTTTTCCAAGGGACTAAAAGTGAATGAAACAAACACTGTTTCAAATGAAACAGTGTTAATGTGTTTCACTGAGAGATTCAGTGAAAGGGTGTAAATACAGTTCATAGAGATGAAGGTGTATCACTACAAGGTGTAGTAGAGTACTGTATGAAAGTTTTGTTTTTCTGACATGGCCCACTGGTAGGAGGTCCCGGGTAGATACAGAAGTCTCAGGGGGGATTCTGTATCATCTCTGGCCTGGGAACACCTCAGAGTCCCCCAGGATGAGCTGGAAAGGGCTGATGGAGAGCGGGATGTCTGGGTTTCTCTCCTGGATCTGGTGCCTCCACAACCTGACTAAGGATAAGCAGTAGCCAGCACTTTGGCCAACGGTGTAGTTTTTAAAGTGCTTTATAAATAAAGTTGTATTGTATTGGAAAAAGGGCCTTGCCTTACAGTTTGGTGTTCAGTTTATTCATCAGTGCAGTCACATCAACAGTAAATGCAAAATCTGTCATTCAATCTTCATCTGAGAGCTCTGGGATGTCTTTGTTTGTCTTCTCACAGAACTCTTGAATCTCTGCTTCCAGGTCCCAAACTCTTTAACACTTTGCCCAGGTGGAGCCATCTGACAGCTGTGGCAGCTGATGTCACTGCTCAGGCTCATGCTCCTCTAAAAGTGCATCAAATTGTGATTCAGAGATGGGGGTTGATGGTCTTATTCCCAGACTGTTTTAATAGCAGTCAGATATGGACAATACAATCTGAAGATAAGACTATAAAGTTGAGACAACACACCTTTGGAAGTGGGATTGATTGACAGAAATGCATCAAGAGGGTTATCTGGAGGTTTACGAGGAAATTGTGGTGTCATACTTTTCACATAATGCCTGACCTGTAGAAATCTGAAGAAATTTGAGGATGCAATTCCAAACTTTTTTGTTAGTTCAGAGAAGCTGGAAAAATATCCATCTGAATATAAATCCGCAAAACATTTTACTTCTTTTTCATGCCACACTTGAAATCCAGCTGATGGAGCAAACAGGTGATTACCTGCAATAGGACATAAAAGTGAAAAGGCCTGGAGACCAAGAGTTTTTCTGAATTGAGACCAGATTTTAAGAGACTGTTTAACCACTGGGCCACCAAATGGAAGTGAACAGGTCAGAGGAAAAGGTGAACCTAAAAGTGAAGACAGAGAAGTTCCAGTACCTCTAGCATGAACCTCCATGGACACCCAGACTGGAGGTGAAGGATCCAAATGAAAGTGCCGCCAGTGAAGTAGTCCTCGAATGTTAGCTGCCCAGTAGTATCTAAAAAAGCTAAGTCTGGTCCTCTGGACATTCAAAAAACAAAACGAAACAAAGCAAAAAAATGGTAGAAATGTTTCGTCTTTCGTCTGAAAGACTTCCTCAGTCTGAGATGCTGTATTCAGTTTAGTCTTATAAATAGCACCCTCTCACAGTGGATCAACCAGTTGGCTGATGACAGTCGAAACCAGCTGCTCACATGATCACATGAGCTTTTTTAGATTTTTCTACCTGTATTATTGAGCATGCATCAGGGTGCCCAGTAGTAGTTTTGAAAGTTGGGCAAGGCCATTCCACCTGACTGTTTAGGTCTTTGAAGGAAGGCTTTTCTTAACCTGGGATGTTTACCATTCCAAATAAAAGAAAGGATTAAAGGTCCACTGACATCATCTTACAAATTTGCATGAAATGATAGAAGATATATATATTTTATCATTCAACTATGTTCGTTTTTGCAAACAAAATGATAAATTAATGAAAATTCCTTCCAAACTGAGTCTGAAATGAAAAACCGATTTTCTCTCTGAAAAATCAGACTACAAGCGAATGCAACGTTTGTGACGTAGGAAGCAGGACCTTCAGTCTTCATCTGCCATTAACGCATAATGCATGCTCTACCAGATCGCCTTTTTTATTGTAAGACTTAAAAAATGCCGGTTCGGTGTGTCGCCTTTGGGTGTTCTAATATCATCAGTGAACAAGTGAGCCTTTTCACTTTCCCAAAAGATGTAAGACCTTCGTCAAAAATGGAATAAATAAAGCTGCCCCCCCCTCGGACTGAGCTCCCTGTTTCCTGAACAGGTAAGAGTCAAATACATACGGTGCAGACCTAAATTAGAACCTGCTGTTTCTAAACATCTAACTTCCTGCTTCCAAAACTGAAGAAAAACAGCTCAAATCTTAACTTAGATTGATAATTTTGTTGTTTTATTTCTTGTTCGCATGAATATTTATATGGGGCGTTCTAAAGACGTTCTTTCTCCTACGTCACAAATGTTGCATTCGCTTGTAGTCGGATTTTTCAGAGAGTAAAGCGTTTTTTTTTTAAATTCAGTTTGAAAGGAATTGTCATTAATTTATCATTTTGTTTGCAAAAAAGAACATAGTTGAATGATAATATATGTATATCTTCTATCATTTCATGCACATTTGTAAGATGATGTCAGTGGACCTTTAATGAGTCCAGAGGTTTGAAGAATGATTTAGGAATCATAACAGGGAGGCACTGGAAAAAAATACAAATATTTAGGAAGCAGCATCATTTTCACAGTTAATTCTACCTACTGGGGACAGTAACAATGGGGACCATTTAGATAAGAGTTGTTTTGACTGATCAAGTAAACGAAGAAAATTAGTTTTGAATAGGTTTTGACATTTTCTAGTGACACATATGCCAAGATATTTAAAATGTTCAGTCACTTTCCTAAGGGGAAAACTGCCATAATCAAGTTTTATTGCCTCATTGTTAATTAAAAACAATTAGCTTTTATCTAAATTTATTTTATACCCGAACACTTTTCCAAAATTATCCAGCACCTGGAGTATTGCAGGTAATGACTTAAGTGGGTAAGAAACATACAAAAGCAAATTGTCAGCATAAAGTGAGACCTTGTGGTCAGTGCCACCTCTACGGATGCCCTGTATCTCCCTGCTGCCACGGATCAGCACAGCGAGTGGCTCAATTGCCAAGGCAAATAACATGGGGCTTAAAGAGGAACTAAACTCCAAATTAACTTTGTTTTGCTGATAAACTCCCTAGAATGTGTCTAAAATGTTGTATAGCACTATGTCTGTGTTAATCTTCACATATTTGTGCGTATTAGTTTAAATCGGCAATATTTGGTCTAAAAACGTGTTTACGGTAACCCTATGGGTTGAACATGGGTATTGCAGCTTAATTTTCTTATTGGTCAAGGGCTGTTCACTCTGACGTGTCTTGTTCACTCTGACGTCACAAAAGTGGTTCAAGCAGAACCAATCCCCTGCATGAGAAGGTCCGTGCTACAGTTCATACCTTATATGGAAGTGGTACATTGCACTCTGGAACAGCTCTGCAGCAAAGCATATTATAGTTTTCGGAATGGCACTAGTTATTTGTATATTTTAACCTATGTATTGTATGAATACTTTCCACTTCATCAAAACTATTTGGTTGTATTTGTTTTCTTATGGTGCGATGGACAAGTGTAGCATGTATGCCAAGTTGGGGCAGTGGTGGAAGTGAAGGTTTGGGATCCGAGAGACCCAGGTTCGAACCCCGGTCACGGAATATCTTGTGGTATTATTATTATTTTTTTAGGCCTTTTGTTTTGGATAGATCGGATGGGAATAGATAAATACATCTACGTATTTATTCTTTGTTTTTGCTTGCTGTAAGTTGTTTGCTAGAGTTTTAGTTTATTTTAGTTTGTTGCTAGAGGGGGCGTGAACGCAGTTCAACCACCCACCTCCCCCCCTCCTTGTCTCTCGACACTCCCATTTTCATGAGGGATTTTGAATCTGGTCTGGGGGCGGGGCTACGTTTCACAGTGAGTTGAGGACCTCTTTAAAGGACATCCCTGCCTTGTTCCATGATACAGCCTGAAGTACTCTGAATATTGGTTATTTGTCAACACTGAAGCTAAAGGACATTTATATAACAGTTTTATCCAGGAACAAATTGAAGGGCCAAAACCAAATTTCTCCAAGGTAAAAAACAAATAATGCCGATTGACTATCAAATGCCTTTTCGACATCCATAGAAATCAGACATTCTGCTATGTGATTATTAGATGTGTAGATAATGTCAAATAAACGTCTAATATTGTGAAAAGAATGGCGATTTTTAACTAAACCAGTCTGGTCAGGAGAAATAATAGAAGGAAGGACATTTTCCAACGATGAGCCAGTAAATTGGCCAGTATCTTGACATCTGTGTTTAATAAAGATATAGGTCTGTAAGACGCACAGTCAAACGGGTCCTTGTCCTTTTTCAACAGCAGGGAGATATAGGCCTGATAACATGTGGAAGGAAGATCATCAGACTCCAGCGACTCAATAAAGACCAAATGCAAAAAAGATGAAAGATTGTTTGAGAATGTCTTTAAAAAATCTGCTGGGAACCTATCGGGCCCCTGCGATTTTCCAGACTACATGGAAGGTCTCATCAGCAGCAACGATGAGACGGACTACAGGAACGAGGTGAGCCGCCTGGCCTTGTGGTGCGGACACAACAATCTCACTCTCAACGTGGAGAAGACAAAGGAGATTGTTGTGGACTTCAGGAAGAGGGATGCCCAACATGCCCCTCTGACCATCAACAGCACCACAGTGGAGAGAGTAGACAGCACCAAGTTCCTGGGAGTGCATGTCTCAGAGGACCTGTCCTGGAGCAGGAACACTGCATCACTGGCAAAGAAGGCTCACCAGCGTCTCTACTTTCTCCGCAAGCTGAAAAGGGCTGGAGCTTCAACCCCCATCATGTGCACCTTCTACAGAGGTGCCATAGAAAGTGTCCTGACCAGCTGCATCACTGTGTGGTTTGGTGCATGTACTGCATCCTGCCGCAAGAGCCTCCAGCGCATCGTGAGAGCAGCTGAGAAGATCGTCGGCACCTCCTTGCCCTCACTGCAGGACTTACACAGCAAACGCCTCACTCGGAAAGCCCTCTGCATGGCAGGTGATCCCACACACCCACTACACAGCTGCTTCAGACTGCTGCCATCAGGGAGGAGACTGAGGAGTCTCCAGGCTCGAACCAGCAGACTGAGAGACAGCTCTGTTCATCAGGCAGTCAGGATGCTAAACACTCTGCCTGCTCTGCCTCCCCTCCCATTTGAACTGCCTTAACACAAAAAACTTTCTCACACATTACCACTCAACACAAAGTTTTTAACACTGGACTCTGTGTCATCAAACGGGTTATTCACTAAACTCTCGGTCATGTGCTCATTCAGTTTGCACTACTTCTCATATTTGCACTAATGTTTGTATTACATTACTGCCTATAGTCATACTACTGTTTACATTCACTGTTTACATTTATTAATACTGTTTACATTTATTACTACTGTTTACATTTATTACTACTGTTTACATTTACACTACTTTTATATCTACACTACTGCTGATACATATACAGTATTCTCTGACCAGCCTTATTTAAGGATGCCCAATGTGCCTTACTGCATATGCCACTTTGCCTCTATACCAACATCAACTACCTCATACATATACTGTGTACATTAACTCATATGCTGCTTTGCCACTCTTTGCAAATGTCAATGCTAGAACCTTCAGTTTATTTTATAGATATACTTTTTATACTTTTTTATACTACTATGCAAAAACTCAGGACAGTATTACACTTTTATTATTTCATTTTATGCTTATGTTCATTAAATGTTTAGTGTTTTAGTGTTGGTGTAAATTTTCATACTTTTATACTACTATGCAAAAACTCAGGACAGTGTTACACTTTTACTATTTTATGCTTATGTTTATTAAATGTTTCAGTGTTTTAGTGTTTAAATGGTTACTGTTGCACCGAGGGACTAAGAGAAACGCAATTTCGGTCCTGTGTATGTCCTGTACATATTGCAGTTCTGACAATAAAGTTGACTTTGACTTTGAAAGATATAGCCACTTTAATTTCATCCTGGTTGATAAGGGTTTCAAGATTTTGTCCTAAGTCTGAAGACAATGAAGGAACATTAATTGTGCTAAAAAATGCCTCCATATCAGTCAAACATGCAGTAGATTCAGGCATGTACAGTCTTGAATAAAACATTTTAAATGATCATTCATTATTTTTGAATTCGATGAAATGTAACCATTGTTAGTTCTTACACCTGGTATTATTTGCTTGGCTTTAACGTCACACAATTGATTAGCCAAGATTTTACCAGTTTTCTCACCATGCTCCTAAAAATTACTTTTGGTTCTAATCAGACAGCCTTCAACCTGATGGGTAGAAGTTATATTAAATTCAGTCTGTAGCCTCAATTGTTCCTTATATAGTGATGGTGACGGCGATTGTGCATATTGCCTATCTATACTTAATATTTGATCTGAAAGATCCTTTTGTTTCTGTATTAAAGATTTTCTTTTAAATGCTGCATATGACATCACTTCTCCCCTTAGAAAAGCCTTCATGCTCCCAAATTGTTTTGCAGGACATACCCAGTGTTCTGTTCTCACTCAGAAAAGTTTTTATTTTGGAGGAAGTTAATTTAACAAAGTTCTCATCCGTAAGCAATAAAGGGTCAAGTCTCCAGTGCTTCTTCACCAAATCAGTGTCCAGTAAGGCCATCTTGATAACAAGAGGGGCCTGATCAGAAATAGCCTATATGCCACGGGGGGCGTGACGTACTTCCGGCAAAATGCAACACCTACCCGCCACTTCCGGTTCCCATCCACCTCCGCTGTTGTCAGCGTTAGCTCCTAGTAGCCTACCATAACAACGAGCCGAAACGGGAAGCGGCTGCGCGCTACCGGCACTACACGTGAGTACCGTTGTGTCCGCCCACCGGTGGGAACAGCTGTTCCGCGGGGGGGTTTCGGCGAACATTTATCGCGGCTATCCGTAGGGGGAACGTCGCCATAATTTTATATGGTTTTATATGTGTATAGAGTTGTTATTGGTGTGTATGCTGATGTTTTATTAATTGTATTTAGTCATTTATGTTCGTGTCTTTCCCGCTAACCGGAAGTGCGCCGTCTGTGTAATGACTACGGAGGTGCTGGAACGGAAACCCGTGGCATATAGGCTATTGTAATGCTTTTCATAACTGCAAGATCTAAGATTTGGAAGTAACAGGTTGTCAATAAAAAAATAGTCAATACGGGTGTAAGTAGGGGTGCACCGATTTCAATTTTCTGGCTGATCACCGATCACCGATTTTTAGAAAGTCTGACCTGCCGATTCCGATTTTGGCCGATACGATTTTCAGGTGTGAAAAGGTCAAAATGTACCTTAAATTTTCCAATCTTACTTCATTGTAAACAAAGTGTAACCATAAAAAAATCTGTTCATTTTACTCTTTCACTTGTTACATTTTAAATTAATTTTTATTTTCATCTAAAATTTTAAAAAACAAAACAAAAAAAGATAATGCAGCATGTGTAACATTTTCAAGTCAGTGGGTAATAAGAAATAACACTCGCACAGGTAAGTTTGTCCTCACAGACTTATTCCAGTCACTTTTTCATTAGTGGCAGGTTTTTCTTGATGAACAAAAGCATTTCTGCTTTGTCACCAGACAGGCGACTTCTTTTCTCATCTACTACATGTCCAGCCAACTAAACAGGCGCTCGCTTTCAATGCTTGTGCATGGGGCAGAGAGATAGGTTCAGGCAAGATGAGGGAAACAATTTTCATTAATCCTCCAGTAGACCAATGGGTCCTGGCCCCTTTCGACAGGAAAGAAACAGGTAGTTCTGTACCTGCATAGCTGAAGGGCTGGCCAGCTGTTGCTCCTTTTCTGTGTTCTCCTTTAAGATTTCATCTTGAACTGCAAACAGTAGACTACACCTTTTTGCTGCAGATTCATCGATGTCAGGAGGTCCCACTTCAGAGAATGTTCCTGCAGCAGGTGTGCATCTGGTCCCCCCCTCTGCTGAGAAGTAGTGATTCTTGTACCTTGTTTTGCATAAACAAAGAAAGATGGGTCAATCATTGTGTTTTGTATACATTAAAAGTATTTTTTAAATTGCATGTAAATAAAGAAATGCATTTCTTTATTTACATGCAATTTAAAAAAAACATTTACCGGTACATTAAATTTAAAATAAACATTTCTTGATAGAAATTTTCAATCAAGAAAAGTTTATTTTAAATTTAATTTAAATGTTTCTTGAAATATAGCAGTAGGTTGTAATTGTGATTAAATAGAATATTCACAGTTACTTACCTTGGATCCAGAATAGTATTCAAGCTGTACAGAAGCTCATGCAGCATCTTTTCACAACAGCCTCTCTCCAGCAACGTAGTTTTGGCTTTACCCACACCACGGTCTGTGCTGGCTGGCTTGCCTCTCCGTTTGAGTGCAGTGATGGCTGGAAGTACAGTTTAAGAGTACTTGATTACGTTCGAATTATCCACTGTGCAGTAAAACTTAACATGGATATTAAACTTACATCAGAAGTCCAGATGTCTGTTGTACAGCTGAGAGTATTTGGATTAGCTTTTAGCAGGCTGCGGGTGTCTCTCAGAACGTGGCCAAACATCTCCGGTAATGCAGCATCAGAAAAATATCTCTGACTCGGCATATTTAATCGTGGGCTCACATGCTCCATCAAGCTTCTAAAACCTTGGTCCTCAACGACTGAAAAGGGCTGGTCATCTAATGCCATGAACTCCATCACTTTCCTCGTGGTAAGCTTTGCTCTTTTCGTTGCTCATAAAAGTTAACAGCAGCAGACCGACTGGCTCTTTGATAGCGCTAGCTTAGCATTAGCTTAGCTTGGTTGCTCGCTTCAAACGTTGCACACTTGGCTGCATGGCGATTTCTTAAATAGCGAACAAGGGTTGTTGTATTAAAGGTTTTGGTTGTGGCTCCACCACGACTTACTTCGGCTTTACACAAGTTGAGATCTTTTGCTCATTTTAAAATAGTAGAACTTCCAAACAGACAACATGGCTGCTCCGGGTTGCCTGTGTTGACCATAGACATACATTATATATAGATATCTATGGTGTTGACTGTGTACTTGGGTGCATGTGCAGACGTGACCTGGTGGGCGGTCTATATAAGATATCTATGGTCAGCCCCCTCTCCGCCCCCCTCCCCTCCACCCCCTCGCTCACAGCAGAGAAAAAAGGGACAGCGGCTGATTTTCAGACTTTTGCGGCGATTGGTGGATAAAATCGGCTTCTCATTTATTAACGATCGGCCGATCGCCGATTTCCTCAAAATAAGGAAATTGGGGCCGATCGATTGGCCGGCCGATTTATCGGTGCATCCCTAGGTGTAAGTATAATGAACATGAGGAAAAAAAAGAATAGTCCCTACCATTTGGGTATAAAAAACGCCATGGGTCAGTGAGACTTGATGTATGTTGCAGAATTATTTTCCTCAGACGGCTGAGACGAGCTGGTCTGAGCAGCCCAGTTCTCACCTCCTTCTACAGGTGTGCAGTGGAGAGCATCCTGTGCTCCAGCATCAATGTGTGGCATGGAGGCTGCACAGCTGCAGAAAGAAAAGCTCTACAGAGAGTGGTGAAGGCTGCACAGAAGATGTTGGAGTCAGTCTCCCCACCATCACAGACATTTACACCTCCAGATGCAGGAAGAGAGCCACTTGCATCATGAAAGACCCCACTTACCCAGCACACTCACTTTTTGCCCCACTCCCCTCAGGACGGAGGTTGAGCATCAAATGTAGAACCACTAGACTGAGGAACAGCTTCTACCCTGAGGCTGTTAGACTCATGAATAAATAATCAATATGAATAAACACTGCAAAATATCACATCATTATATCCTAGATGTTGTTACTGTTTTTCTCTTTCATTTGTTGTTGGATGTAACTGGGACCCTGTGTACATAATCTCGTTTTCATCACATGTACCGCATGCGGTGCAAATGACAATAAAGACTCTCTGACTCTGATTATTTGGGCAGGCAGGTTTAGAGGAGGAACAATCTAATGATGCATCCATAAAACAATTGAAATATCCACCCAAAACTAAAGAATGAAAATTCAGATCTAGAAGTTGGGAGAAAAGTTTCTGGAAAAATTGAACATCATCAAAATTGGGTGCATAAACATTAGCAAATGTCACAAGCTTATTACCAAGTTTACCTGATACAATAATAAATCTTCCATTTTTATCTGAGAGGATTGTAGAGGCACTAAACCTTCAATCCCCCATCTCTGACGAGGTGTGGGACTCTATTCTGGATCAGGTGCATTCAGTGCTTTAAGTGGAAAAAAATAAGTGCCGGTACTCTCCCTAATGTCATAATAATATAGGACAGAAACATAGTATTTTTATCTAGATCTGTCTACTGAGTTAAAGATCAGTATTTTTAATGTACATTTACAAAGAACAAAGCCAGTTCTAAATTAATTCCACATGTGCCAAATTCAAAAAGTTAGAGGCACTTTTATTAACTTCAAGGCTCATGGTGCTAAAGTGACATGAAAAACAACATAAAAATGAGCCGACTTTACAACATACCTTGCAACCAAGCTTTCCGTCTTTGGCAATTAGCCAGTTGTTCTGTGAGCAAAAATACTGCACTTGATCCTTTGACCAACAGTCCGGCCACTGGTCATTTTGTTGTATGTTGTTGACGTCTCTTTCGGCTGCAAAATCGACAGTAACAGGCGTTTGTGTTATCAGTTACCGGTAACTCTGCTCCATTTCGTGTCCTCTTGGAGCCCCTTTGGAGCCAGCTCAACATCACAAGTGATTGTTTTCTTCCGCTTTTCCTCTCACGTGAGATGCCTAGGTCCACTTGAATGTACGGCAAGCGATTTGCGCCAAAAACAATAGGCTTTTTCTGAGGGCATTTTTTTTTCAAGTGGAGAAGACCAAAATAAGTTCTGGAACGCACCGTACTCTAAAAAAAAGTCCCGGTAGTATTTTAGAAGTGGTGGAACTGTGTTCCGGTGCGTTCCGGCCCACTTAAAGCACTGGGTGCATTCAACTTCAATGTGTGCTCGTCATGCACTCCTGCAATTTAAAGTTGTCCATCGGGTACACTTCTCTAAAGTTAAACTGGCGCACATTTACCCAAATGTGGACCCAGCGTGTGACAGATGTAGGAGTGCACCTGCTACATTAATCCATATGTTTTGGTATTGTCCTTCCCTGGCTAACTTCTGGAAATCAGTCTTCTGCACTATATCTGAAGTTTTGCAATGTGAGATAGAGCCAAACCCCATCTCTGCCGTCTTCGGAGTGGCCCCAGAACTAGACATACCACACTTTAACCAAAGAATGCTTTCATTTTTATCATTACTTGCCAGGAGAGCAATTTTATTAAGGTGGAAAGATCCAGCTCCCCCATCGCATTCACACTGGATCAGAGATATTATGGACTTAGAAAAGATAACATTTACTCTCTGAGGTTCTGAAAATAGATTTTATAAAGTTTGGTGCCCCTTCTTAACTGTTTATGAGAAATCTTCTACTAGTGTCTCTGAGTAGCTCCCTTCTCCCCCACCCCCCTTTTTTATTTATTTTATATAGTTTATGGTCATGGGTCTATCTAAAATAGCATTATATAATTGTGATTTATTTTATTTTATTAATTGTTATTATTTTTTACTTGTACTTTGCACAAATGTTATTTATTTTACTTTAGATATAGGTGGGTTTATCTGCTGTCTGGGGATTTGTTTTTGGGTTAAAATGTTAAGTGGGTTAAGTGTCCTTGGGTGTCCTGAAAGGCGCTTTTAAATAAAATGATGATTATTATTATTATTATTATAAAATCGGTGAAAATTTGATTGTTATGCACAGGTTTGTACCACATTTGTCAATATACAGCTAATAATCAATAAAAAAGATATAAAATGAGAAACTGTGATTCAGCACTCGTGCCCTGATGAAGTTTACTATTTTAGTTACAACATCAGTAACACGGTTAATTTGTAGCACTGCCAACACGTGCTGGTGTATAATACAATGCAACAATACCAATCTCTGATCTGCGCTGATTTCAGTCACTTTGTTTTGCATACGTTCCAAAAGATTTGGACAACCGTCCGTTGTGACACCTGCCAGATCAGCAGCAACATGAAACAGATCAGCAGCAACATCATGTGATTTTTCACAGTAATTATTCTGGTTAGATATTCATGAGTCTAACAGCCTCAGGGTAGAAGCTGTTCCTCAGTCTAGTGGTTCTACACTTAATGCTCCTCAACCTCCTTCCTGAGGGGAGTGGGGCAAAGAGTGTGTGTGCTGGGTGAGTGAGGTCCTTCATGATGCAGGTGTCTCTCTTCCTGCATCTGGAGGTGTAGATGTCTGTGATGGTGGGGAGACTGACTCCAACATCTTCTGTGCAGCCTTCACCACTCTCTGTAGAGATTTTCTTTCTGCAGCTGTGCAGCCTCCATGTAGGGCTGTTGTAAACAAATATTTTAGTAATCGAATAATCTATAGATTGTTCTGGCGATTGATCAAGTAATTGAAAACAGATTTGGACACAGTCCACGCAGTGTGTGGCTCTGCCCTCGCTGCAGTTAAACACAGTGTGTTGATGCCTGCGCTCAAAGTGAAGTGTGTTTCAATCAGCGCTCCATGCCTCCTCCTTCCTGCAGCAGTTTACCTCCAGCACACTTTCACACACGCCCTTTAGTTCTTCCAGTACAACTTCTGAGTGGGCGCTACTTGTAAAACACCATTAATATTGTTTTTCAAGCATGTGTTCAGTTCTCTTAGCCCCCAATAAAAAATAAAAATGAAAAATATGGAATGGATTGAGGCGGTAAAAGTTTCGAAAGAAACTTGTTTTTGTGTGCACATTTTGAGCGTTAACATTTGGCAGGAGACAAGTGGGTGGGGCTTCATTCAGCTAACAGTCAGAATAATATTAATGAATAAATGACGGCTAGAAACAGATTTCCATGTTGATTTCTTGTGATTAAAATAATAACTTCAGAACTATTTGAGGGGCTTGTTGGGTGCACCGTGGGAGTTGGGTGCCAGAAACATGTGAGGTGCCTTCTGAAAACTACAGTCCTCTGCTTTATGGAAGCTGCATGTTGTATTTGTGGAACAGAGTGTGTGTACTGGGCCCAGAGGTCGTGTTCACTTAATATTTTCCGTATTTGACTGGTTGTTTTACGTGATGACGGAGAAATCAAAACACCATCCGTCGTTTGACAAGGGTGGGTGGGGGGTGGTTTTATATGTTTACCTTTTCTTTTTTTTTGTCCTTCTTTCCCTGGTGGGGGGTGGGATTGGTAGGGATGGCAATATTTTTCAACCTTTATTATAAACAATAGGTCACATGTCTGTTGATTTGAAAGCTTCCTCAACATCATCAGCTGTTAGAATCCTAAATTGGAATGTTAAAGGTCTTAACAATCCAGTGAAATGGTCTAAAATATTTTCTCATATGAAACGCCTGAACCCAGACATAATATTCCTACAGAAAACACATCTGCAAAATTCAAATCAGTTCACGCTCAAATATCCATGGAGTGGAGAGATTTACCACTCGGGCTTCAACTCAAAAGCCAGAGGAGTAGCCATACTATTTAATAAGAATATGCATTTTACACCATCAAAAATAATAAGGATACAAATGGCAGATTTCTTATAATTGCAGGCTCTTTGTTCCACATCCCTGTTTTATTAGTGAACATTTATGCACCAAATTTTGATAATCCAGATTTTATAAACAATTTATTTAGCACACTTCCATTTCTTGACACTCGTTTGTTAATTCTAGCTGAGGACCTGAATTGTGTAATAAACCCATCATTAGATCGCTCTTCATCTCGGGCCTTCACGCAGTCTAATATGTCTAAATCTATTTTGGATTTTGTGTCCCAAAATGGATATGTAGATCCATGGAGGGCACAGAATCCACTAACAAAGACCTATTCTTTTTACTCGCAGGTACACCAATCCTATTCCCGTATAGATTATTTTTTGTTGACAGCTCTTTAATGCAGAGAGTCACATCCTCTGAATACTACCCGATTGTTATTTCAGACCATTGTCCTCTAAGCATTGATATGAACTTTATAAATAAACCCTGTTCTAGTCCTCATTGGAGATTTAATAGTCTCCTGTTATCAGATGAGCCATTCAATAAATTCATCCTATCAGCAATTGATGATTTCCTTACGTTCAATAAGAGCGACACAATTTCTTCCTCACTATTATGGGAAATATTCAAAGCCTATCTTCATGGCAAGATTATTTCTTTTTCAGCTATTATTAATAAAAATCTATGCACTAAGATATCAGAAATATCAACAAAAATTCAGAATATTGACAGGCAAAATGCGATTAATCCGTCACACGTTTTGCTGAAACAGCGACAGGATCTTCAGCTGGAACGTGATCTTCTAACATCATCTGATGCGGAGCATCTCGATTCGATCTCGAGCCACTTATTATGAGCATGGGGAAAACCAAGTAGACTTCTGGCACATCAATTGAAGCGAAAGGCTGGCTCCCACACAATATCCCAAACCAAGGATCAGTTGGGCAACCCCGTTTCCGATCCTGTCTCCATTAGTGACATCTTCAAAAAATTCTACTGTGATCTGTATAATTCTGAACTACAATCAGACTCAAATGAGCTACTTGCCTTTCTTCAGAATATTGACTTTCCTAGGATAGATAAATTGATTTCTGATCAACTTGAGGCTCCCATTAAATTAGAATAAATATTTGAGTCAATCCAAAATATGCAAAGTGGTAAAACACTTGGCTCAGATGGGATTCCCTGCTGTAATTTTCAAAAAATTTAAAGATAAGATAGCCCCTCTTCTTCTTCTGCAGAGTTGCAGGTCAGCCAGAGAGCAAGGGGGAGGGGGCAAAAGGCTTTCCCTGTTCAAAATTTTTCTAAGTGTTTTGGTCATACAGAAATCACAGATAGCAGCTTTAAGGTGGGAGGCAGCAGTCCACACTCCTTAGCTCCTCCTCCTCCCAGTGCTGCCGGCTGGGACAGACGGGGGATGAGCTGTGTGAAGCTGACATCTCACCCACATGAACAAAACTCTGTTTTTATTGGCTGGTTCAAAAAACTCTGTTTTTATTGGCTGGTTAACGGCTGGTCACTGTGGGTTTTTATAAATGCTTTTATTACCACCGGGAGACGCCAGAGGACTATAGTTTTTTCAGAGATTACTTGTCAAACATCTATCTATCATAAAATAGTGACAGAGTGAAGAAATATGTTTAAAAAATAACTTGCATACTGATCCTTTAACTCAGGCTTCAATGTCTCTCCTGTTGAAGAAGGATAAGGATCCTACTGCCTGCGAGTCTTATAGACCTCTTTCGCTCTTAAATGTGGATTTTAAGATTTTGGCTAAAGTACTCGCAACTCGGCTTGATGGTTCTTCCTCTGATTATTTCACAAGAACAGAATGGATTCATCAAAGGTCGCCAGTTTTTTTTTTTTTTAATACTCGTACATTATTGAACACAATTTTTTCAACTCATTCCCCCAAGTCTCCTGAAGTGATCATTTCTCTTGACGCTGAGAAAGCCTTTGATCGAGTGGAATGGGAGTATCTCTTTGCCGCTCTTAATCGGTTTGGTTTTGGAGAAAGGTTTGTGTCCTGGATCAAGCTACTTTATACATCTCCTCAAGCGTGTATTCTCACTAATTCTGTCCAATCTGATTATTTTCCGGTGGAATGTGGTACTAGACAGGGTTGTCCTATTTCCCCCCTCTTGTTTGCTTTAGCCATTGAACCTCTTTATAATAATAATAATCATTTTATTTTAAAACGCCTTTCAAGACACCCAAGGACACTTAACAAACAAACACAGTTCAAACATTAGCACTAACAAATTGAAATATAAAATACATAAAGAATATAAAATACAAAATAATATAAAATACATTTAGTAAAGTTAATGATAAGCTAGAAGCTCTTTCTGTTGCCCTAAGATCCCTCTCTTCTTTTCATGGAATCATCCACTCTGGTATCGAGCTTAAACTGTTCTTATATGCAGACAACCTCCCCCTGTATGTTTCTGATCCTTTATGTAGTCTTTCCCCAATTTTAAATACTCTGGAAAAATTTAGATCTTATTCTGGCTATAAAATTAATTAACTTAAAAGTGAATGCTACCCGTGAATTCATTAGCTTTAAAGCTTAGGCCCTCTGATATCCCTTTTAGGCTCAGCCCCTCTGGATTTAGGTACTTGGGAATTAATATTACGCATACTCTGCCCTTAATGTTTTCTCAGAATTTTGCCCCTTTAGTCTCCCAAATCGCATCAGACTTTCAGAGGTGGAACTCTCTCCCTCTTTCACTGATTGGCAGGATTAATATTATTAAAATGAATGTGCTACCCAGACTTATGTTTTTATATCAAAGTTTCCCTCTGTTTTCACCCAAACAATACTTCAAGTCCCTAGATCAGATGGTTTCCTCCTTTTTGTGGAATGGAAAGGCCCCCAGAATGAGACTTTCTTTATTGCAACTGTTCACCCCAAATTGTGGTCTTTCCCTACCCAATTTTACAATGTATTATTGGGTCCTCACATATCCATAACCTGACTTTTTGATTAAATTCACCTGATCTGATTTGGTGTAAACTTGAAATTCAATCAATTTCTGCATCTTTTTCACCTGCCTCAATTATTTATTCATCACTACTAATTAAATTATCCTCTGTTACTACAAATCCTATAGTGCTCTCTACACTCAAGATCTGGTCACAATTTAGGGCCCACTTTAAATTTGTATCACCCTCTAATAAAATAGTTATTAAAGAATCACATTTTTTCTCCTGCGTCCACTAATGCTCCCTACAGAATTTGGCATGAGAGAGGTATTAAAACAATGAGAGACATTCACGAAGATGGTTTATTTCTTAGTTTTCCAGAGTTGTCTTCTAAATTTAACCTGCCCACTTATCATTTCATCATCATTTCAGTCATGGAGTCAACGGAGGAGGAAGCGATCACTGCCTTTTGGCAAAAAAAACTAAAGAAAAGGCCAGATCAAGGATGAAGAAGGAGAATTTAATATATTTGTGTTGCATACAAAACAGTCCGGCACCGGGCAGTTTATTGTGCGACAACCCGTTTGCGTACGCGGTCGTAAAATTTGAGCTTTGCGCGTACATGCCCTGCGGGGATAGGCTTGTGCCTCTGCGTACGGACTGTGTACAGCTGCGTACGGCCGTACGCAGAGCTATGCAGGGACCTTAAGACTGAGCTGAATACAGCACTTCAGATTGAAGAAGTCTTTCAGAAGAAAGACAAAATGTTTCTACATTTTATTTTGTTTTTTGTTTTTTGAATGTCCAACGAACCAGACATAACTTTTTTAGATTCATGTTCAATGTTTGACCAGAATGGTTTTAATCCATAAGCGTTGCAACAATTATATGTGAAGGGGGCGTTCCCCCCCAAAAATCATTTGGAACAGCCCCCCCCCCCCCACACACACACACACACACATAGATATATACACTAGATAAGACATCCCCGCTGTTGGCCAATGGAGACCGACATCTTGCCACAGACAGAACGCCCACTCTTAACATGAATGTGAATGGGGCATTTACTATTAAAATAACCATAACTTGCTTAATTTTCAACCGATTTTAAAACGGTTTGGTTTGTTATAAATGTGAGAGATGTTGTTATAATATGGTATACTTAAGATGGACGTTCACATGAAAATAACGTTATATAGACACTGTATTGCACTAGCAATATACACAATAAGATTATATTTACATCTATTTATAAATACATGTTTATTTCCAGCGAAATTAACTGACATATGTTACAATGCTAATAAATATTTAATACTATTTCATCATAAATAGCATTATTATTAGTGGTATGAAAATAATTTATGCCAATTTTTTCCCTACACATGCAAATATTATGTAATATTAAATACATTATTACACAAACCTTGGTCAATATGTGTAGTTTATTATTTTACAAACCTTGGTCAATATGTGTAGTTTATTATTTTTAGATACATGAAAAGATTTAATAATCGGGAGAAATAAATAAACAAACAAACAGAAATAAACATCTGATAGTGTGACAAGACTCTCAGTCCCTCGGTGCAACAGTAACTATTTAAACATTAAAACACTGAAACATATAATAATAAACATAAGCATAAAATAGTAAAACTGTAACACTGTCCTGAGTTTTTGCATAGTGGTAAATGAGTATGAAAATTTACACCAACTCTAAAACTAAAACACTAAACATTTAATGAACATAATACTGTCCTGAACCACTTTGGACATGTCTGCCTGCCTGGGAGGAGTCGACGAGGGACAAGCCCCCAGAAACCATCTTGGCTACAGCAAACTGGTTGGTCCACTTAAGTTGTTTACTTGGTGGGGTAGCTTCAGTTTGCTTTGGACTGCTCTGACTGACGAAGCCCTCTGGAGTGAGGGTGAAACGTTTCTACTAAAAAGAAACTGTCCAGATGAACTGATTGAGAATGAGCGGATTTGATACCTGGACTATTGAGAATGAACTTTCTAATACTGTCCTGAGTTTTTGCATACTAGTATAAAAAGTAAAAAAGTATAAAAGTACAGTATAACTATAAAATAAACTAAAGATCTTCTTCTTCTACAGAGGACATGTCTACAGCTGACAGGTTTGTTGATGTGTCAATGTGGTAGAACTGGTCAGCAGAGGACATTGGTTCAACTGGTAGGGACTCTGTCTCATCCTGTGCGGTCACATTGCCTTTTATGCTTGGTTTAACACCACACCGGGCCATCAGCTTTCTGAAAATGTTCTTGAACTGGCTGGCACTAGGGTTGTTATTCCATCCACCTTAAAATAGACACAAGATATATAACAGTATATTACATATTCACAGATTTTTCAAACAAATAAACAAACCAAATGTATTTTCATAAAAAAAAAAAGAAAACATGGATCAACAAATTGAAAACAATACAGTTGCTGACAGTTCCGGTCACTTAGTGTTGTGTTAAAAAATAATTATGAATTGTACCAGATGCTCTGATGGAGTTAAAGAGAAGCTCCAAGTGGTCCTGGCTGAACCTGTAGGTCAGGATATATCGCTGCTCATCAAGCAGCACAGGAACCATTGACATCAATGTGTCAATATTGATGATAAATCCCAGGATAGAGAGGAATCTTAATCAAATAAAGCAAATATTGTATAATTACAAAGAGGTCCCAAGAAAGAATGAGTTTAGGATCTTAACATTTACTTTTTTTAGGGGTGGCGGTGACTAAACACAAGAGCAGGAACAGAGACATATTTTAATACAGCAAATATATTGTAGCAAAACACCCTGATAAGATAAGAAGTACCATCACCAGAAAAGAGCATCTTATGAACATGATGCAGACAGAAAAGAGCATATTATGAACGTGATGCAGACAGAAAAGAGCATCTTATGAACATGATGCAGACAGAAAAGAGCATATTATGAACTCCATGCAGAGAGGTGAAAACAACTGAGGAGATAGCATTAGAGATGCACTAAAACCGGTAAAGTGTAGCTGTTGGGAATACTGTAGTTACTTTACTTTGGATCATTACTTATAACTACAGTAGTTTTATACAACTACTGTAATGAAGAAAAAAATAAACCCATATGCCAATACCCATTAACAATAACATTGTGTGGGGTAGAAATGGTTGTAGTGCATCACTAATATAACAATCACTATTTTAAGAAACCTCTTTGTTCGATAAAGGGGTGTGCCATCTTCCAGCTTCAATGAGAGCAAGTAACCCCTGGCCTTTGACAAGAACTCCTCGGTGCTTGTCCAATTCCTATGACCAAGGGGGGCTTTGAACCCTTTGGCTCTGGGATTGCGACTGTTCAAGATGTCAAACAGCGTGTCCATTATCTACAGACAAGTATCTAAATTAACAGGAAGCACTGAAATCATCATCATGACTGGGTATTTCATTCTTCTTCATTTTCTCTGTGGCTGTGATTTTTAAAATTACATTGCTGAACTTCTTTAAACTTGTAAATCAGAGATGTAGAAGAAGTGAAGGGTGCTTCGGAGGTAGGTATTTATCAAAGTACTTGCATATTCTTGAATTTGAGGATGGCCATAATTATTTAATAGTTGTTGACGCTCAAATTCAAATGTGTCTGTGTTAATGATTTTTATAACAAAAAGCACATATACAGAAATATCTTCAGTTTGGTGTGATTATTCAAAACTGCTAAATTGACATTATTGTGAAAACTTTAAGTAAAACCATTGACATGATAAAATGTGGATGGCACCAGGATTAAAGGGATAAAAGCAATTAATTACTCAAATGTTAAGAATATTGAAATAAATTAGGTCAATGATGCAAATCCCTTACTGTATTACCTCAAGAAATTCTGAAGTAGCTTCACATTCCGTGAACTCTGCATAGCCCATCTCCCGCAAGGCACGTAGCGCCACTGCCACTGAGTTGTCCGATCGAAGTCCTCAGACCTGAAGTGATCACTGCAGAGCAGTGTCCTGTCCAGGGCAACAAAACCCTCTCTTCTCAGGGCAACTTCCCACTGCCGCCTCCTCTCTCTGGTTTTGGGAAACCTTAAAAACATGAAGAAGCTGGTCATTATTTTCCACACTTCCTTTCTTTACCTTTGAATTATAGTAATGACAAGTATACACATATATCATACTTTTGGTGTGCTTGCATTTACTTTTGGTACAATAAAACAGCTATTAAAAATGGTATCAAAAAGAAACACTGAATCATAATCATAATTTATATAAAGATACTTTTACAAGCCTTATACCATACCATACCATTTTATTTATAGAGCACTTAAAACAACAACAAGGTCAACCAAAGTGCTGTAAATATATATTATGTCATTATTATGTAAATATATATTATGTATAATATTATGTCAATAATATTATCTCACATTTTTTGTGTGTAGCGTGACGTGTAATGTGCACTGATCCAAAATATAACTATGATTATTCTAATTAAAGTAATAATACTGTCACAGAGTCTTACTGGTGAAATGTGATCCCATGGTTTCTTGTTTTGATGTTACGTCTATTGGAGCATCCATAGGCTGCACAAAAGTCAGGCATCTTGTCAAAGAGTATTTCTGTAAAACACAAAGCAGTAATTAGTGTTGAACATACCAAACCGCTTGGAAATCATGTGCAGCTTTAGTTCAGTTAAAAACAAAGAGCTCCTAGTGATCTAAGAATACTAGGGAAATATTTGGAATACTAGCTAGCCCTTAATCAAAGGCTCTTGTTAATAGTCTGCTAATAAATACAGTCATGATCAAGACAGTCATTTAGACAAAAGATTAGTTTGTTTTAAAATAGTTATTGGTGTAATAAAAACAGAATTTAAATTCTAGATTCTCGATGAGTGTGACACCCAAAACACGAATAAAACCTTTTAAAAAAGACGAAACTGCTGTCTGATTACCAAAGAAATCATAGCCACGTTAATAACGTTTTTAAAAACATAAACCGTTTGTAAATCCGTCAAGATTACAGCGAGTTAAGTGTATTTTTGTTTGTATAAATCCCTCACCTCCATACGGTTTCCACAGCTGCAGCTAATGTTGCTGTCTGTGGCTGCCGCTTGACGACGCCGCTGACTCCTCCTCAGCTTATCTAGTGTATATATCTATGCACACACACACACACACACACACACACACACACACACACACACACACACACACACACACACACACACACACACACACACACTTACCATGAAATAGTTCACCCAGCGCTCTTTCTATTTCTTCATGAACAAATCCATTCCACTTGAATAATAGGAGAATATTCAAACCAGTAAAAATCCACTCCAGGTTTTCCTGGTTACCTGCAACAACAACACACTTCATGCAGTGTTTCTCCTCGGTCATCTGCCTTGGAAGGTCGCTCATGGGTGGAGGAGGGGGAGACCCCTCTGTTTAACATGCTAGCTTGGCGCAACTGAGCAGTTGTCCTCCAATGCAAGAGTTGGGGGTTCAATTCCACCAGCAGTCACATGCTGAAGTGTCCCTGGGCAAGACACTGAACCCCTCACTGCCTCTGATGTGTGTCCCATTGGTGTATGAATGTGATAAAGCTCTGATTATTCTTTGTAGAGATCTAGTAGAGTGCTGTTTGAATGGGTAAATGAGGAAACGGATTGTTGTAAAGAGCTTTGAGTGTCTTGATCAGTTAGAAAAGGGATATATAAGTACAGTCCATTTAATCCAGTTAGCAGTTAAATAGCTCACCGTTTCAAGGACAGCAGGGATACACGCAGTCTGTGGCAGGGAATACAGACCATCACAAACTACAAACCACCCCCCCAGACCTGTGACAGCTCAGCCTCTGCGCTGAATGAACTGAATGAGTTTTTTGCTCGGTTCGAGGCAAGTAACAGCACACCAGCACATAAACTCCCCCCCTCTCCTGATGGCCAGGTGCTGACGCTGTCCTCAGACAGCGTAAGGCGATCATTCATAAAGATTAACGCCCGGAAGGCCTCTGGTCCTGACAACATACCTGGTCGTGTGCTGAAGGACTGTGCAGGGGAACTCGCAGCGGTCTTCACGGACATCTTTAACATCTCACTGAGCCAGGCCATCGTCCCCACCTGTTTCAAAGCCACCACCATCATCCCTGTCCCAAAGAAGGCAACGCCCGCATGCCTCAATGACTATCGCCCAGTAGCACTCACCCCCATCCTGATGAAGTGCTTTGAACGGCTAGTCATGAAAAGCATCACATCTGTCCTCCCTGACTCCCTGGATCCCTTCCAATTTGCATACCGACCTAATCGCTCAACCGACGATGCCATCTCCTCTGCCCTTCACACAGCTCTCACACATCTGGACACGAAGGACTCCTATGTTAGAATGCTGTTCATCGACTTCAGCTCGGCATTTAACACCATCATCCCCCAACAGCTCATCCTTAAACTGGACAGTCTGGGGCTGAACACCTCAATGTGTAACTGGCTGCTAGACTTCCTGACCGGGAGACCACAGACAGTACGGGTCGGGAGTAACACATCTAGCACCATCACATTGAACACAGGGGCCCCACAAGGATGTGTGCTGAGCCCCCTTCTATTCACCCTGCTAACACACGACTGCACACCATCGTACAGCTCCAACCACTTCATCAAGTTTGCGGACGACACAACAGTGGTGGGTCTCATCAGCAACAACGATGAGACGGACTACAGGAACGAGGTGAGCCGCCTGGCCTTGTGGTGCGGACACAACAATCTCACTCTCAACGTGGAGAAGACAAAGGAGATTGTTGTGGACTTCAGGAAGAGGGATGCCCAACATGCCCCTCTGACCATCAACAGCACCGCAGTGGAGAGAGTAGACAGCACCAAGTTCCTGGGAGTGCACGTCTCAAAGGACCTGTCCTGGAGCAGGAACACTGCAGCACTGGCAAAGAAGGCTCACCAGCGTCTCTACTTTCTCCGCAAGCTGAAAAGGGCTGGAGCTTCAACCCCCATCATGAGCACCTTCTACAGAGGTGCCATAGAAAGTGTCCTGACCAGCTGCATCACTGTGTGGTTTGGTGCATGTACTGCATCCTGCCGCAAGAGCCTCCAGCGCATTGTGAGAGCAGCTGAGAAGATCGTGGGCACCTCCTTGCCCTCACTGCAGGACTTACACAGCAAACGCCTCACTCGGAAAGCCCACCGCATGGCAGGTGATCCCACACACCCACTACACAGCTGCTTCAGACTGCTGCCATCAGGGAGGAGACTGAGGAGTCTCCAGGCTCGAACCAGCAGACTGAGAGACAGCTCTGTTCATCAGGCAGTCAGAATGCTAAACACTCTGCCTGCTCTGCCTCCCCTCCCATTTGAACTGCCTTAACACTAAAACTTTCTCACATATTATCACTCAACACAAAGTTTTTAACACTAGACTCTGTGTCATCAAACGGGTTAATCACTAAACTCTCGGTCATGTGCTCATACAGTTTGCACTACTTCTCATACTTGCACTAATGTCTGTATTACATCACTGCCTATAATCATAATACTGTTTACATTCTCTGTTTACATTTATTAATACTGTTTACTTTTATTACTACTGCTTACATGTAATTACTACTGTTTACATTTATTTACACTACTCTAATATCTACACCACTGCTGGTACATATACAGTGTGCTCTGAACGGTCTTATTTAGGGATGCCCAATGTGCCTTACTGCATATGCCACTTTTTGCCTCTACAACAACATCAACTACTACCTCATACATATACTGTGTACATTGACTCATACGCTGCTTTGCCACTTTGCAAATGTCAATGCTAGAAACCTTTAGTTTATTTTGGTTATACTTTTTATACTCTTTTTTTATACTAGTATGCAAAAACTCAGGACAATATTATGTTCATTAAATGTTTAATGTTTTAGTTTTAGAGTTGGTGTAAATTTTCATACTCTTATACCACTATGCAAAAAACTCAGGACAGTGTTAGGTTTACTATTTTATGCTTATGTCTATTATTATATGTTTCAGTGTTTCAATGTTTAGATGTTTACTGTTGCACCGAGGGACTGAGAGAAACGCAATTTCGGTCCTGTGTATGTCCTGCACTGTACATATTGCAGATCTGACAATAAAGTTGACTTTGACTTTGACTTTGACTTAGCTTAGTGCCACATTAGTGCTGGCAGTTGTAGACTGAGTTGGAGGTTAGGATGTGTGGGAGAAGTGGAGCGCTACATCTGTAGCATCTTAGCTAATCTTCTGTATCGCGCACAACTAGCTTAGCGCTACGTTTCTAGTCGTTTTCAACATGGGGGAGGGACGGAGCGTGTTCTATTCACACAAGGAGAGCTGTTGGTCAGACTACTTGTTGCTCTCTAAAATAGTTACTGAATCACGTGTTTACTTCTGTAGGTAAACATTAATGTGTAACAATCCGCTAAAATACACCGGAATGCAGGAAATTGTATCTACTTTATTCTAATTTTTCTGGGGGAGGACCCCCTCCCACCATTGTGGACCCCCACATTACAAACGCTTCTGATGCCCATGTTTTAATCCATAATCATCATGAGATGATTTGAGTTTAAATGTCTGGCATAAAAGTCAATAGTGACACCTTAAGTTGTCATCACAGGAAACAAGTTGAGCATTTTTTCAGGTCTGAATGTAACTTCAGTGAGTTCAATGTGGAAAATAAGTTCACAATGCAAACTTTAAATGTGCAGTTTTGTAAGACACAAGTTTGACTCTTTGTGTTGCAGCAGAAGCTGCTGGCTTTTTATTAATAGTCTTTCTTTGCCTCATTTGCTGTGCAGTGTTGTGTGAACGTGGGATGATGGTGTAGTTCCCTTAAAGTCCAAACCTACTTAAACATTCCAAGAGAACAACAGGCAGGTCCCCTGAGTCCAATCTCTGAGCGCAGGAGGAGAACAGAACAGGAAAATGGGAGCTAAGCTTCTCTTTGATCTAAAGAGCCTCTCTGTGTCCTCAGCCCGGCAGATGCAAAGACTCACATTTAGATTTTTTCTTTGAGCCCAACTCCCTGTCCTGCAGGAGCTTCAGACAGGAAGCAAGCTCAAATGAATGCTTTCATCATCATTACTTGCTTCCCAAGTCAACAGGGTGATGTTTTTCCCATCAAGTGTTCATGTCTCTCTTTGTTAGTAAAATAATTAATTAACCAATAGAAAATTGGCTGGACATCTACAGATGAATGTATGGAGTCAAGATGGCCACCACAACCAACACAATAGCTCTAATTCAGTCAGTTTTTTTTAAATTCAACCTTTATTTATACAGGTTAATCCAACTGAGCCTTAATTCAATTTACTTTAGTTCAGTTTATTTATATAACACCAAGTCACAACAAAAGTCATCTCCGGACACTGGGAAAAAAACAAACATTTGCATACATTAAAAAAGCTAATTAGTCAAAGTTATCTAAGGAAGCAGCAGATTGCGTTGAATCTTCACTTCGTCACAGTGTCACATCCTGAACAAGCATGAAGGCGGCAGTGGAAAGGAAAAACGCCCTCATAAGGAAGAAACCTTTAGCAGAACAAGGCTCAGGACAAGCGGCCATCTGCTTCGACTGGCTGTGTTTGAGAGGAACAGATACACAATGGCAGGTCAAGAATCACGTTAAGATAGAAATAGTATCAAATGAAAACTATTCAATTTTAACAATTCACTTAAGGAAATTAGGTCAGTTTGTCCTCCAGCAGTCTAAGCTTAAGGCAGCATGACAAGCCGACCCTAACTATAGGATTTATCAAAAAGGAAGGTCTTAAGTCCAGTCTTAAAACTGGACAATGTGTCAGCCTCACGGAAAGAAACTTTAAGTTGGTTCCACAAGAGAGGAGCCTGAGAACTGAAAGATCTTCCTCCCATTCTGTTCTTGGAAACTCTAGGAACCACCAGATAACATGCAGGCAGACAGTACAGGAGTCTGTCATCACAAACAAAAAGACTAAAGGACAGTTATTATCCACAAGCTGTCAGATTACTGAACTCTCGATAAATAACACTGAACAACTGGAAATAACTAATAATTCAATCTCAAAGTCACAACCTTTCACACAACCTGTGTGGTATATGTTGATTATGTGCCGGGTTTATATGTCAGAGTCAGAGTCAGAGAGTCTTTATTGTCATTTGCACCGCATGTGGTACATGAGATGAAAACGAGATTATGTACACGAGGTCCCAGTTACATCCAACAACAAATGAAAGAGAAAAACAGTAATAACATCTAGAACTAACTAAGAAAAACATCAACTAGTAATACACAGCAGCACGAACATGAGTTTGTATGAGCAGATGGTCACAGATGAACACAGATGAACACAGATGAACACAGATGAACACAGATGAACACAGCAACAAGAAAACAGATCAGCATCAGTATGATGTGATATTTTGCAGTGTTTATTTTTTATTTTATTTTTATTTATTCATGAGTCTAACAGCCTCAGGGTAGAAGCTGTTCCTCAGTCATCATCATCATCATCATCAACTTTATTTGTAAAGCGCTTTAACACAGCCACAGCTGAAACAAAGCGCTGACCACCAAACT
>JBBPBX010010444.1:0-17730 GCA_038048925.1 Garcialebias charrua
GTGTATTTACCTGGTTCACTACAGTTTAACTAGGAAAAATGATTCAAATACAGCCATAATATGACAAGAGCAGAGTAAAACCCTGCATGTCATCTTCAGCAATTATGCTTAAATGTTCATATTGTGTAAATTGAAATCATATTAAAGTTACCTAAAAACAAGAGAGTTACAGCTGTGTATTTAACCAGTTCATTTCAACTGTGTTAAAGCACTTGCAAGACTATGGCAGTTTCAAATCATTTGATTTTGTGAGTGCAGCAAGTTTATGAAAGAAAGTCAAAAACACAAAAGATTAATTTTTTTTCACCACTGTATTGACACCAATAAACTATATACAGCAAAAGTCTTGTGCACAATTCATGACAACAGCCTACATCAAATAATACAGTGTGGCAAACTGAAGAGCATATTACACTTTGACTCTAAACAAACAAAACCATGTAAATACTGCTCATCTTTGTTATCAGCCTGTAGCTGTTTTTGGACTTTCAAACAAAAGCACCAAACACCTGTTTGTGTCTTGGTGTGAAATAAATAAATAAATGTTTCTTCAAACAGTGACGTCACGCAGCATGTGACACCAGGTGAAGCTAGTGCTGGACGATAATTCAATAACGATAAATATCGCAATATACTTTTATTCGATACGGATGATATGAAGTTTAAGCATATTTTCGATATTTCGATAGGATTTTACAACGTTTCACTGACGTTTTTCTGTTTCTGTTCGGGTTGGAGCGGCTGCTTCAACAACCCGCCCGGACAGAAAAAGCTGTGACACAAAACGTGCGTGGTGACGTCGTTGTTACGCAGCGCTCACTCCAGCAGCAGGCGTTAGCGGTAGCAGGCTAAAAGCTAAGCTAGTCTCCAAAGCGCGTTAAGTTTTCGCTTCAAAACGAGTCAAACGAGTGCTCATGACCGTCAGAATGTGACTGAACAAAGTTTCACAAGCGAAGAGAAAGCAGACGACATCACTGATGAGAGGAAAGACTAATTCGTCGGTGTGGACGTAGTTCGGTTTTGTTAAACTGCAGGTCTCATCTGCAGCGAGTCTTACTCGGTTTCTTTATTTTGCAAAACGTGACGGAGTCGTTCTAACTAGCGGTGGGAACATCTCTAACTTGTTTAATCTGAAGAGTTTCCACTCGATAGAATATGATGAGAGTCAGAAGATGAAGAACAATAAAGTTTGAGCCAACGTTTCCCTGAAACTACGACGTAAACAAACAGCCCCAGCAGCGCTGCATGTTTTTTAAATTCAAAATAAAACAAATTCATCAAGAAGAAAAAACACTGAATGAAAATGTGCAGAAAGACGAAAATAAACAGCCCCAGCTGCATGTTTTTTAAATTCAAAATAAAACAAATTCATCAGAAGAAAAAAAACACTGAATGAAAATGTGCAGAAAGACGAAAATAGTGTTTTAATATCTGCCCCTTGTTTAAAAAATACAAAATAACTACAAACAAACAACAACCTTCACTTCACCTGCACCACACCTTCCCAACAACTTTGATTTAATCATATTTTAAAACAATAGTTTTAGAAATGTTTATGGTGATATCAAGTCAACACAATCCTGTTTCCTGATTTACAACTCAGCTCCTTCAAACTAGTCCTAAATGGAGGTTTTACAAACATTTACATTCCCTTCAGGGTTTAATAACTTTAAACAAATTTTAATTGAATATTTGGGGGGTAATTTTTTTAAAGTTTTATACATGACTTGTAAAATACTATGTTCAACCAAATCATAAAATTTTAATAATTTAAACTGATGAAATATTTGTTGGGTGACCATAGCACTTCCTACTAATAATTCTTATAGCTCTTTTTTATAAAATAAAAACAGGGTTTGTAATAGTTTTACATGCTTTTCCCCAAACTTCAATACAACAGATTAAATATGGAACAATCATTACATTATACAATATATTCAAAACTTTGTCATTCAAAAACTATTTTACTTTATACAGTAATGCAATTGATTTTGTTATTTTTATTCTTAAGTAATTTCCATGAGATTTCTATGTCAGCTTCTTATAAATAACAACACCCAAAAGTTTTATTTAATTAACTATAAATTTCAATGCTGTAAATTTTAAAGATGTTTAAAGTTAAAACTATTAATATTGACACAGTTGAGAATTTTATGGCAAGAAAGTTCATGCTCAATAATCCACGTACCAAATCCAATAATTCTCAGTCGGGTCATCTGGACAGTTTCTTTTTATAGAAACTGGATGGAGGATGGAGGGTGAAACGTTTCTATAAAAAAGAAACTGTCCAGATGACCCGACTGAGAATTATTGGGTTGAGAAGTTTATGTTTATTTGATGGTGATTTCCATCTTTTTGGAGGCTAAATACAAATACAAGGTGAACATTAATTTATTTGTATAGTTTATAGTTTTTTTTTAGGCTTTTATATTGTTTATATCGATATCGAATTATATCGTTATCGACCGAAATTAAGAACTATATCGTGATAAAAATGTTGGCCATATCGTCCAGCCCTAAATAAACATAAGCATAAAATAGTAAAAGTGTAACACTGTCCTAAGTTTTTTCATCCATCCATCCATCCATCTTCTTCCGCTTATCTGGGGTCGGGTCGCGGGGGTAGCAGCCTAAGTAGGGAGGCCCAGACTTCCCTCTCCCCAGCCACTTGGAGCAGCTCCTCCGGGGGAATCCCAAGGCGTTCCCAGGCCAGCCGAGAAACATAGTCCCTCCAGCGTGTCCTGGGTCTTCCTCTGGGTCTCCTCCCGGTGGGACATGCCCGGAACACCTCACCAGGGAGGCGTCCAGGAGGCATCCTAACCAGATGCCCGAGCCACCTCAACTGGCTCCTCTCGATGTGGAGAAGCAGCGGCTCTACTCCGAGTCCCTCCCGGATGACTGAGCTTCTCACCCTATCTCTAAGGGAGAGTCCAGCCACCCTGCGGAGAAAACTCATTTCAGCCGCTTGTATCCGAGATCTTGTTCTTTCGGTCATAACCCAAAGCTCATGACCATAGATGAGGGTGGGAACTGAGTTTTTTCATAATAGTATAAAGTATGAAAATTAACACCAACACTGAAACACCAAACACCCCTAAAACACCAAACACCCAATGAACATAAGCATAAAATGAAATAATAAAAGTGTAATACTGTCCTGAGTTTTTGCATAGTAGTATAAAAAGTATAAAAAGTATATCTATAAAATAAACTGAAGGTTCTAGCATTGACATTTGCAAAGAGTGGCACAGCAGCATATAAGTTAATGTACACAGTATATGTATGAGGTAGTTGATGTTGGTATAGAGGCAAAGTGGCATATGCAGTGAGGCACATAAGGCACATTTGGCATCCTTAGATAAGGCTAGTCAGAGAATGCTGTATATGTATCTGCAGTAGTGTAGATAAAAGTAGTGTAAATGTAAACAGTAGTAATAAATAGGGGTGCACCGATTTCAATTTTCTGGCCGATCACCGATTTTTAGAAAGTCTGACCTGCAGATTCCGATTTTGGCCGATATCGATTTTCAGGTGTTAAAAGGTCAAAAAGCACCCTAAATTTTCATGATTTTCCGACCTTTGCGGAGGCAGATAAGATCGGTAAATAAAATCGGCTTCTCATTTAAAGATCGGCCGATCACCGATCTCCCCAAATTAAGGAAATCGGGGCTGATCGATCGGCTGGCCGATTTATCGGTGCATCCCTAGTAATAAATGTAAAGCAGTAGTAATAAATGTAAACAGTATTAATAAATGTAAACAGTGAATGTAAACAGTAGTATGACTATAGGCAGTGATGTAATACAAACATTAGTGCAAATATGAGAAGTAGTGCAAACTGAATGAGCACATGACCGAGAGTTTAGTGAATAACCCGTTTGATGACACAGAGTCCAGTGTTAAAATCTTTGTGTTGAGTGGTAATGTGTGAGAAAGTTTTTTGTGTTAAGGCAGTTCAAATGGGAGGGGAGGCAGAGCAGGCAGAGTGTTTAGCATTCTGACTGCCTGATGAACAGAGCTGTCTCTCAGTCTACTGGTACGAGCCTGGAGACTCCTCAGTCTCCTCCCTGATGGCAGCAGTCTAAAGCGGCTGTGTAGTGGGTGTGTGGGATCACCTGCCATGCAGTGGGCTTTCCGAGTGAGGCGTTTGCTGTGTAAGTTTTAGTATTAGATCTGTACATGGATTAATCAGTACTTTATCATATTCATACACTGATGGGACACACATCAGAGGCAATGAGGAGTTCAGTGTTGCCCACTGCCCAGGAACACTTCAGCATGTGACAGCTGGTGGAATTGAACCCCCACCTCTCCCATTGGAGGAAACTGCTCTAGCCTCTCAGCCACAGCTGCCCTCAGCTGAAGAGGATTATTATTTAATAGGTGTAAATAAATGTCTAAAAAATAAATTAATGTATGGTTCATTCATAAAATGGTTCGTTTTTAGACATTTATTTTGTAGAGTTACAGCTGTTTGTTAAAGTGAAACACAACACAGGTTGAGACGGTAACTCCTCCCCCTAAGCACATTCAAAATTTTCCTCAACATGGGCGTGTCGAGAGTCAAGCAGGGGAGGAGGTTGGGGGTTGTCCTGTGTTCACGCCCCCTCTAGTGGTGAACTCTCACCCCGTCCCAAGTTTAGATTTCAAAATGGCGGATAGTCACGTCTTCAGTAAGTAAATACCTAAACTTGTACTAAAATAACAGTTGTAAAATGTTGCGTGTATTTAATCACACACACACAGCTTAAGCGTATGCTTCTGAACACAGAACACATTAAAAACCTGTGTTTAGTTGCATGGCATGCAGTGTACAGCTGTGTTTTTGTCGTTTGTCACTTTAATTTGCCACATCTTATTACTTAGCACATTACAAAAGTAACGTTTCATAATAAATTTTATTATAAAATATTGATTTTTCCTACCCTCTATAGGGTAGGGTTTGTTTGACGCTTTGGCTTATTTTTGTTATGCAACCCAGAACTAAACACACATTGTTTTTTGAATTGACTATTAATTAGCACCAAACAGTGGTAAAATCTTTTATTTGGTTTCCAAATACTGTATCCGTGTTTAGAAACATTAGATAAGCTTGTACAATATATATTTGTTAGGACATGTATACAGTATTTGTTTAAGCTATGTGTCAGCTAATCAAAACTGGGCACAGCACAGCTGATAAGATTAATGAGAAAATATTTCTTAATGCAAACCAAACCAATTGCAATAAATTTAACAATACATGTACTGTGTATCCTTTAAAATGTTCTTTTCAGATAACTGTGATGACTCAAAGCACCCAGCAGCCACACAGAGTAATTGCAGCCAGGATTTGTTTAACCAAGAAGAAGAAGAAGATGATGCAGAGTGTCTCGGCCAGAGATTCATCTCCTGACACCTGCATCCACGACAATGTTGGTACAGCTGAGACCCTGGTGTTCGTTTCTGGCTGGCAGGTGGAGAATCCTGAAGGTGGTTGGGACTCCTTGTTCTGCTGTCCACTGCGTCAAAACAGAGGAGCTGGAGTCCCGTGTGTTTTCAGAACCTTCTGTTGTTTTGAAGTAACTTACTGTTAATAAAATGAATCATAGACAACTAGTTTTTGTAATCAATTTGTTTATTTATTTTTTCCCTCATGCATGAGGACAAATCTGGGACACGATGCAGCGGTCGACTTCCCTCACTCCATCCCGACCCTGGATATTTGCAGTCCTGAAAAGAGAAAAGATCAAAAGTTTAATCTGAGTAAATGTAACATTTTAATGGAGAAAGATGTTGATTCAAAATTTCACAGTGTCAACAAATCCCCAAAATGTTGGGACAGGTAGCAATGAACAAATAAACAAGAATTAATGTTGCATAAACTTTTTTAAAACTTTTTTTATATAAATGTCCGCCATAATAAAAGTAATAAATAAAATAATAAAAACATAATTAATAATATTAATACCTGCAGACAGAGGGTAGGGTACAAAAGTAATAAATAAAACATGAATACATGTACCTGGTGAATCAGCTCTCATATATGTCACCTCCAAAGTGACATGTCTACATGTCTCCTTGATGCTTGATGTCTGTGAAGCACGGCTCAGATTGGATGTGGAACGCCTCATGGAAATAAAAAAAGAACAACACATTTTAATCACCTTACAAACAAGCATACTGTACTTGTTTTCACTTTGTTGATCTGTTAAACAGATGACCCAGTGCAAAATAAATACTGCTGCCCATGATACTCATTCACAAGTACACATTATTTTATAAATACCTTTGATGCACAACATTATTATTTGCAGCAAAAGTACACCGTGTCTAAAACATCGTAACTAGTACAACAGCTAAAATTAGCGCCAGCTAGTCTCCATTGTTTTTTTGATGTCGCGGTCTTCCTTATCTGAGTTCATAAGAGTTCACACACTCGGCGGTGTTCATAAGAAACACTAGATTTTGAGCATTTTTTTCATTAATTCATTCAACCTTTATTTAGTCAGGTAAATCTTTTGAACCTCATGGGCTCATTTACGAAAGCGACCTGCTAAAACTAAAGAACAATGAACAGCAGTGGTAGAATTTCCTTAAACAATAAACAATAAACAAACAAACAATAAACAATAGAAAACAAAAGAGAGAAAAAAACAAAAGAAAGTTTTTTTTTTTTTTTTAACAAAGTATCAAAAAACTAGCAAAACATTATAAGGTAGACGTATAAAATCAAAGACAGGAACAAATCTGCATTGGTTTTTGCCAGGATTCCAACAGATTCTGAAAACCATTTAGAGAAGTCAAGGTCGAGAGCTTCAGATCTTTTTGTAAGATATTCCATGAAGCAGGAGCGGAGTAGGAGAAGGCCCTTTTTCCAAGTTCAGTCCTCACTGACGGAACACTGCAGGTAATCATGTCCTGAGAGCGCACACTGTAGCTGCACTCACGCAAAGACATGTAGGAGGAGATGTATGAGGGCAGCAGACCAAGAAGTGATTTAAAGATGAAAATGTACCAGTGGAAGAGTCTGCGTGAGGTTAATGATGTCCAGTTAACCAGTGAATACAGGGTGCAGTGGTGGGTACGATAATCACAACCAGTTATGAATCTTAGTGCACCATGATAGACAACATCCAACATCCGCAGGGTGCTTGTAGGAGCATTCATGTAGAGAATGTCACCGTAATCAATGGAGGGAAGGAAAGTCACAGACACAAGGCGTTTCCTGACATTCAGTGATAGACATGATCTGTTTCTGAAAAAGAAACCCAGTTTAACTTTCAGTTTCTTCACTAGGTTTTCCACGTGGAGTTTAAAGTTTGTGATTGAGTTTGTGATTTAAACACAACTATAACACAAACTAACGTTGATCAGCAACCACTGGGAGTGGTGGCGCAGAGGTTAAGAAGGTGCGCTTGTGATCGGAAGGTCGCCGGTTCAAGCCCCGGTACCGACAACATCAAAGATGTGGGTGGGGTACGTGAAATGGTCACACTTGTCTCCACCCTCATCTGCCCCACTCTGGGCCCTTGAGCAAGGCCCTTAACCCACACCATCTGCTCCCCCGGGAACCCTAGATATCAGCTCTCTGCTCCACACAGAGGGCTGTGGTTGCTCGGTGGTCTGTGGTTGCGTCAGGAAGGGCATCCGGCGTAAAAACTGCCAAATCTTCGTGCGACCAGTTCGCTGTGGCGACCCCTAACGCAGGGAAAAAAAGCCGAAAGAAGAAAAAAATAAATAAATAAATAAATGTACTTAACTATGTCCTGGATGAATCATTTGAGATGAGATTCGATTTTTATTCGTGTCAGAGGCGGGCATGGTCTCGTGTTGGCCTTCGTTTTATGTCTGTGTACTTCTGTTAACGTCATAAATGGCTTCAAAACCACTCGGTGTATATTTATTCTGCATACAGAATGCAATTATAGGAGCTTTAATGTACGTTACTATGGCCTCGAGAAAACATTTGACATAAAATTCAATTTTTTATTCATTTTCTGAGAGACGGACTCCTCTCGTTTTTAGCTTTGTTAGCTTCTGGCAGACATTAGCAGCAGAGCTAAACACTCGGTCCATATTGCCGGGTTGACTCAGCGGTCACGCGGTGCGTCAGCGGTGGATGACGCGTTACGTCGGCTGTGACGTAGGTGCGACCTATACACCCGTGCGACCTATTTATGGATTTTTCCAATTTATTGATAAATATTGGACACTGCGACCTATACAACGATGCGACCAATACAACGGAAAATACGGTAGTCGTTGTTAGTTTGAATCAAACAACATGTTCATTCACGAAGACTATTTCTATTCTTTGATTTTGTTCTAATACAAATATAATCAGAGCATCACCTGTGTTAGTCATGAGCAATGTTGTATCTTTACAATATGTTTTATAATCACATATGTTATATGCTGCATTATTCTTTAATGTGAAACATTACTATGTTACTTTTTCACATGATGGTGAAACCAGGAGATGTTGATTTTAGTCGGTATGCCAAAAGACACTACTTTTTATTTAAAATAAATCAACTAAAATTAACACCATTACACTTGATTGACAGATTTCACTTTCTTACAATTTAACACGTCAGCACATTTAAATTGTAACAACAGACATAAGTAATGATGACAAATACTTTTTATCTGTGGCTCTTAGCTTGAAATATAGTTACCAGCTTAGAATGAAATAAAAGCGGTTTAAGAGGAATAGGGAGAGGTTTTAAGAGGAAGTTATCTATTTTGAGTTTAACCAGAACTGACACTTCTCCGTACGAAAACCAGCTCGACTTCATAGCACGTCCAGTAAACATCAACAACTCTGTACCTGTTGGACGTTTGTCTCTGTTGGTAGGGTTGCAGAAGCAATCTGAGCTTCACAGGTTCTGGGCCCGTGAAGTCCTCGTACCTGGGTGTGTTCATGGACTCTACGTGTCGTGACACCTGCTTTCTCCGTCAAAGACAGTGGCATGTCCTGGTCAGTTTTCAAAATAAAGCGTTCCTCAAGAAAGTTCTAGAGAGCTTTTGCTCGGTGAACTGGATGGAGACGTCCATCAGTTCCAACTGATAAGCCGGTCTTTAACTTGTGACTGCAGCTTAATCAGCGATCAAGATAGAGGGCTTTCAGGTCTCTGTCCATTCCAACTCTGAAGCGTTCCGGGAAGCAAAACGCTTTTACTAAAGATGTTGACAATAGGCACTCAGTCCCTGATTGGTTTGTGTGCCGAGAGAGGGACAGAAAGAGTGACTGAGAAAGTCAAGGTTAACAGGGTGGTTTGTTTAGAAAAACTAAGAGGATAGTTTAGAGAAAGTGTCTGAGTGAGGAGACTTTCAGACGCTAGTTAAAGATTTAGTAATAATAATAATAATAATGAATTCAATTTATAACGCACTTTTCATTAGTGAAACACTCAAAGTGCTACACACATTGAATGCTACACACATTCATACACCGGTAACGGCAGACTACCATGCAAGGTGCTTTCCAGGCATACAGGGAGCAACTCGAGGTTAAGTGTATTGCACAAGGACACAACGACACATGGTGTGGGGAACCGGGATTCGAACCGCCAACCTTCCGATCGGGGGACGACTGCCATTACCACTACGCCACGGCCGCCGTGATTTAGCTGAAGCTCAACAAAATTAACTTCTGAGCAAGTCATTTTGACATATTATCTGAACTCTGACACCGTTAGACACCATCATGTGAAAAAGTAACATAGTAATGTTTCACATTAAAGAATAACGTAGCATATAACATATGTGATTATAAAACATATTGTAAAGATACAACATTGCTCATGAATAACATAGGTGATGCTCTGATTATATTTGTATTAGAACAAAATCAAAGATAGAAATAGTCTCTTTGTGAGTGAATCTGTCCTTTGATTCAAAATAAAATAAATTGTGTTAAATGTATGTTTACTGAAAGGTCAGTAAAGGGCATCATGGGGGACCTCGTCATGTCCACTACACATTCAACCTTTATTTAAACAGGCTAGCCTCATTGAGCCTAGGGGACTCATTTACAAGCGGGAACATGCTAAATACTGTACTTAATAGTGCAAAAACAATACAACAACAAAACAACAACAGCAGCCTGAACCTTAGTCTATGTGAGCAGATGAGTTTGAATGAATACAGTAGCATGGAATAAATCGGCAGCATGAGATCAGCAGCATGGACAGTCAGCGGCACATACCACCAATCAAGTGGTATTACAGTGATTTATCTTTTTTTTCACAATGATTATCCTGGTTAGGGACTCATACGTTTAACAGCTTCAGGGTAGAAGCTGTTCCTCAGTCTAGTGGTTCTACACTTAATGCTCCTCGACCTCCTACCTGAGGGGAGTTGGGCAAAAAGTGTGTGTGCTGGGTGAGTGGGGTCCTTCAAGGCCTGGCTTTACTTTGGACAATTGTGATGTCACTATGCAGTCCAAAACATACCTAATTATATAATCTCAAAATGATCTTATTTTAAATGATTAATTTATTATTTATATTATTATTTTAAAGCAATATTAAAATAATGACATTAACAAGTAGAAAAGCTTGCATGAAATATTAGTAGCAACCAAGAAGTGGAGCAAGATCCAAAAAGTACACAATCTATCTGCTTTTGGTATTTTTTTTATAATCATGTTCTTTTTGTAGAAAGATAAATATAACATAGTTAGTGTAAAACAGACTCTCCCCAACATATTCTGCATAGTACAAAAAGCTGAAGGGGGTACTTTATCAAATTACATATGATCAAGTTTTTTTTATTTTAACAATACCAAATAACCCCTTAAATTTTGTCCACATTGTTTTATCCCATCACTTTTATCAAATGTAATCAGTCTAAATAAAGCATGCTTTGAAAAATAACATGACAAGATGGGCTGCAGATGCTGAGAAAATCAGAGAGTGTCGGAATCCCACTGTCTGCAGCCCTCTGTCGGAATCCCACTGTCTGCAGCCCTCTCCAAGATGGCCACCAATTGACACCAGCTGACGGTCATCCATCTAATGAGGAGCTCCACTACTTAAGGCTGCAGTCCAGTGAGATACAATGCTGGAGCATTGTACCCCAATCGGTATTTATGACTTCAGCCAGTGAATATCATTCTGATAAGAGTTCTTACCTTTTGATCTTGTGTCCACAGTTTTGTGAATCCTTGGATCCTGATTTCCATCTGCCAGTTCCTGCCTTGTTGCCACGCGCTTGCCTAACCACTCTGGAGTCCTGAGTCCTTTCAGAACCTCGACCCAACATCCCCATGTAAGATAACAAACAAAGCAACAGTTTTTGATCCATCTATCCCACCAGAAGGACCCTGACCCTGTTCTCTCTTCCAGGCACCCCAGAGACCCCAAGTGTTCCATCTTTTCACCTGTACATAATAAACACTGTAATAATTGTTACTCTGAGTTGTGCCTCTGTTTTGGTCTCGTACCACGCTGGGTTCAGTCGGTCCTTACAGAGAAAAAACAGAAGCCCCTTTCATAAGTCAGACCCGCGCAGTTCCCGCACAGACGAGTCCGGCTTTAATACCCATCGGGTCATTCATAAAACAAAGTTGAATCCGGCCACGGCCCGCCCTCAAAGGAGCATTCACAAAACGATTTGGAGCGCGTGTTGAAAAGAGGCGTGGTGAAAATCTGCTGCTCAGAGGACGTGGTGGCTGCGTGTTTAACGTGGGACCGCACCGCAGAGGTGGATGTAAACAAACATGGCGACGCTAGCGAACATCGTTGTGTTTCTCCGAATGCTTTTTTTTGTTTTTTGTTTTTTTTTGCTCTCGCATCAGTAAAGCAATCCGCTCCAGAAGGGCCCCATCCTTCACTGTACCGGTAAGTCCCTTTTTCCTCCTCTGCGCGCAGAGACAGGAGCACACAGGTCTCTGCATCACCCCAATTAGACATTTCCGTGATGATCAATAAAAAAAGAAAAAGATTCGGCGAAGAATAGCAAGTGATGCGCGAGCAAAATACAGATGTCATGTTGTTGTTTACACATTTAAATACAGCGCGACAGTGTGCGCCGGGATAGTACGTGGGAGAGTACGTCATTATTCAAATAAGTTTGAAGCCGCGCAGCCCCGAGACCTTTCACAAGTCGACAGATGCGGCTTTAACACTACCTCTGCTCACGGATCAGGCACGGATCAGAGGCGAGTCAACTTTACTCGCCAAGCCGCGTTTGTATGTTTTCTGAATGCTCGTTGGAGATCTGAACACGCATCAGAGACGGATTGATGCGTCTTATGAAAGGGGCTAATGTAACTCAAGACATCACCTAAATAATGCAGCATTAAAAAGAGCAAATCAAATCCATAATTATTCAAATTATAAATAAAATGTAAAACATATCAAGATTGGACACTCTTCTACTCTGGAGTTGCCCCTGGTGAGAGGCGCCGAGCAGGAGTGGGCATACTTGTTGCCCCCCATCTTGGTGCCTGTACATTGGGGTTCACCCCGGTGAACGAGAGGGTAGCCTCCCTTCGCCTACGTGTGGGGGGATGGGCTCTGACTGTTGTTTGTGCCTATGCGCCAAACGGCAGCTGCAGATTACCCACCCTTTTTGGAGTCCTTGGAGGGGGTATTGGAGAGTGCGCCTCCTGGGGACTCCCTTGTTCTACTGGGGGACTTCAACGCTCACGTGGGCAATGACAGTGAGACCTGGAGGGGTGTGGTTGGGAGGAACGGCCCCCCTGATCTGAACCCGAGTGGTGTTCTGTTATTGGACTTCTGTGCTCGTCATGGATTATCCATAACGAACACCATGTCAAGCATAAGGGTGTCCATATGTGCTCTTGGCACCAGGACACCCTAGGTCGCAGTTCGATGATTGACTTTGTTGTCGTCTCATCTGATCTGCGGCCGCATGTCTTGGACACTCGGGTGAAGAGAGGGGCGGAGCTGTCAACTGACCACTACCTGGTGGTGAGTTGGCTCCGATGGTGGGGGAGGATGCCGGTCAGACCTGGCAGACCCAAACGTATTGTGAGGGTCTGCTGGGAATGTCTGGCAGAGTCTCCCGTAAGACGGAGCTTTAACTCCCACCTCCGGGAGAGCTTTGAACACGTTCCGAGGGAGGCGGGGGACATTGAGTCCAGAGTGGGCCATGTTCCGCACCTCTATTGTCAAGGCAGCTTATCGGAGCTGTGGCCGCAAGGTTGTTTGTGCCTGTCGTGCCGGGAACCCTCGAACCCGGTGGTGGACACCGGCAGTGAGGGATGCTGTCAGGCTGAAGAAGAAGTCCTATTGGGCCTTTTTGGCCTGTGGGACCCCTATTGGCCGGCCGCCCCTGATGAGCTTACAACACAAGTAGAAGTATGCAGATTAGATAGCTGAGCAGTTGCATAAACACCACAAGCTGAAAAAATGGAGACAAACTTTTGAACTGATGAAAAGTCTTCAAAATATTTGACAGGTCTTCAAAATGGATGTTAGATCAGAAGCAAACCAATCAGAGACAAGAGATGAGTTTAAAAAGACAAAGATTGCAGACAAAAGTTGGTTAGTCATTTCGGGCAGAGATGGAACACGGTTGTAATAATAATAATAAATTCAATTTATAACGCACTTTTCATTACTGAAAATCTCAAAGTGCTACACATATATTGAATGCTACACACATTCATAAACCGGTGACGGCAGACTACCATGCAAGGTGCTTTCCAGTCCTACTGGGAGCAACTCAGGGTTAAGTGTCTTGCCCAAGGACACAACGACACATGGTGCGGGTCCCGGGAGTCGAACCGCCAACTTTCCGATCGGGAGACGACTGCCATTACCACTACACCACGGCCGCCCCGTTGTAATACTTGGATCAGATCTGAAGATTGAAGGGAGACGATCTTGACTGCAGATGTGCTGAAAAAAAAAGATAAAAACTGAAAGCAATGATGAACCGCTCAGCAGTACATGATCACCCTTCAAGAAACTGACCCCAGATAACTCTGAACAAGTCTTTGATTGGAATTAATTACATTTGATAACCATTTTCAACAAAGGCTGTAAGAATTATTCTCCTTTTTCCTGGAAAACCAATCCAATCATGGGATATGTGGTAGGAACCAGCCTTTTTGAACCATTTTACCCGATTTAAAAATTACATGTTGCATTTTGTGTTTTTTTTCTTAGGGACAGCACAGTTAGGGCCTAGGCCATATACAGATTGGTGTATCCATACCTAGAGGAATTTTGAGTTTCACCCATTTTTTTATTTTTATCTCATTCATTATGCTGCATTTTTTGAAACACATTTGCTTGCACTGCTGCTGGATTTTTGAAAGCTATGAATGTAACCTTATGCAAATTTATGATTAAAACACAAAGCATGAACATCTTAGAGTGTTGGACTCATTTTCCTGATGGCATCTGAATGATACACACTGTGTTGAACGTATCCAGGAAGTGCGCTTGGTTCTTAGATTTTTGGAGGTTTTGAACGGTTACTTAGTTTGATTTTTGAACAGCAATCCCACATGGCCAACTTGTCCTGGCCTAGGAAAATTACCAGGTATTGTACCAATTGCAAAACGTTAAATAGAGGAAGAGCAGACATAATGCAGGATACCTTATGGTAAACTTTGGGGTCACTGCTACTTGACTCTAAGAGCTGTGAGGTGAAATAGGGGTGCGTCCTGCAAATTAAGGTTGTTAGTGCCTGGTCGAATCTTTCTCAAACCCAGCCTAAGAGGGCCTGACCGTAGTATTGTTTTGATAATACCCAGAAGTCTAGGGGGTCCGATTACCGGTTAGACGAGGGCTGGAGGGGTGTTACACCCTGAAACGAAAAAATACTGTACAAACAGAAAACAGGCAACACACATATTGGGGTAAAATCATAATATAGACATAATAACGTCAAAGATAATATATATATAACGGCTAACCTGTGTGAAGCATACAGGTTTAAAGACAGATAATCAAGTGTGGACAGCTACGGTATAGTAGTAAGTTTTTAAGCGGGATTTGAAAACCGAGAGGGAGGGGGCCTGTCTGACAAGCAGAGGTAACTTGTTCCAAAGTCTTGGGCCTGTGACAGAGAAGGCCCTGTCACCTCTGCGCTTAAGATGAGTTCCCAGAACTGTGAGAAGCAATTGGTCCGCTGGCCTCAGATAACGTGGTGGGACATGCGGCTGTAGCAAATCAGAGTGATGGGAGGGGGCGGAACTGTTCAGTGATTTGAAGACATACAAGAGTATTTTGAACTGGATTCGAAGGTGAACCAGTAGCCAGTGCAGGGAGGCCAAAACTGGTGTAATGTGCTCTCTTTTGCCTGTACAGGTTAAGGAGCACAGGTTAAGGAGTACAGGATGTTGAGCTAAAGTTTGGTGTAGCAGTTGTTGCGAGTCATCCTCCACACATACCCCTGTACTCTGAGCACACACATGAATCCAGATAAATGACAGTATTAATATCCATCACTGGGAAAAACAGAAACAAATGAGACATCAAAAAAGGCATTCAATACAGAAACAACTCCAGTTGTTTCTGTATTGAACGCCTTTTTTGATTTATCATGTCCTGGACGACTGAGAATCTTCACCAGCATAAACAAATGAGACACATAACAACCCTCCCACTAATTCCCCTTAGATGTCATAGATATATTCTTATTATCAGTATACAAAAGATCCATCCATCCATTATATTTTACATGATTCTTCCTTTTCAGGTCATGTGGATCACTGGTGCCCAAATCCAGTTATCACTGTGTGAGAGGCAGGGTATACCCTGGACAGGTCACAAGTCCATCACAGGGCCACATAGAGACAAACGAGACAACCATCCATCCATTATCTTTACCCGCTTCTTCCATTTTTGGGTAACGGGGGTCGCCGGTGCCCATGTCCAGCAATCACAGTGTGAGGAGCAGGGTACACCCTGAAAGGGCCGCAAGTCCATCACAGGGCCACACAGAGACAAACAAGATGAACAACCATTCACTCTCTCACTCACACCTAGGGACAATTTAGAGTTACCAGTCAGCCTAACATGCATGTTTTTGGTCTGTGGGAGGAATCTGGAGTACCCAGAGAAAACCCATGCGTGAATGGAGTGGAGAGAACATGCAAACTCAACACAGAAAGGACCCGGGCTGGGATTTGAACCAACAACCTTGTTGCTGAGAAGTAACAGCTGTACCAACTGCTCCACCGGGCCGTATACAAAATATCTACATTTTACATAAATAAACTTTGAGATAAATCTTTACAGCTTAAAGGTTCAGTATGTAACTTTTCTAACAACATATTTTTAACATATTTCTTCACTCTGTCACTACCTCCTGACATACTGATTTTAGACAAGTAATCTCTGAAAAAAACTATTGTCCCCTTGCTTCTCTAAAAGCATTTCTAAAAAGCCACAGTGACCCACCGTTAACCAGCCAATAAAAACAGATTTTGTAACCAGCCAATAAAAACAGAGCTTGAATTTGAATCAGCCAATAAAAACAGAGCTTGAATTTGAATTTCAGCAGAGCTAGGGCAAGAGCAAGCCTCAGAGCCATATATGGCTCTAAGGGGGAGGGACCAGAAACGTGTCTCTGTTCAAAATTTTCCTAAGTTCCAGCGTGTTCCAGAAATTACATACTGAACCTTTAACCTTGAAATAACAAATGCATTCTGTCAGAACTCATATGTTCCACCTGGCTCCACATGGGTGTATCCCAGGTGTGATGAGTCAAATGCAGAGTCAATTTCATCATTGCATGTCATCCCATACAATGATGAAAACATATAGCACTTGCTTACTTACTATGTAGTCCCCATGTGTATGTCAGTCACGGTGCATTTAAAACTACAAGGACACATCATTTTTCTGTTCCAGGTGTAACAGTCCCCTTCTGCCCAAGTTTCTTCTGAGTTTTAAGTTAGCAAATTGAGGTGACAGACATGAACAGTCTTTTCAACAGCTTGTTCTTGTAGGCAAACATTTCAGCACACAATAGAAAGGAAATGATGCAGATAGTGAAGAAATGCAATGAAGTAAGCATGGCAGCTGTTTATGTTGTGAAAAGTGATTTCACAGTTTTTAGAGTTTGTCATTGGCAGCAGCGTTGAGTGTTGCTCATAATAACACCCCTGGAGGCTTTGAATTAACAACTAAAGTTAGTTGCGTTAACTGCATGCTAATTTGGTCTACCAACAATACTCTGTTCAACTTACGAATGACTTGATGTAGACTAAAATGTGTATTTCACAGTTTGGTTTCATTTAAGGAGACTTGAGAAGTTTCTGTAATTACAGTATGTGCATGGGGTAGAAAGTATCCCATTAACTTTAAGCACAACATTACTTTACATGTTTCTATAACAACTAAGACTAACCATAATTAGGTCAGTGCTGTGCTGTCTATGTGATGTCCTGATTCAACTGACAACAGTACACTAGTAAACACTGTCCCAAATTCTGTCAAACTACATGTAATCAGATAAGTGGAAAATTACTTCTTATTTTTTTTAGGAGAACCCACGGAGAAGATGCATTATGGGCCCCTTTCCTACAACAGACAAGATCAACCTATATGTGCTGTGTGCAATGGACTACTTCACCAAATGTCTGGAAGCATATGCCATACTGTCAGACCAAGACACAGAGACAGTGGCAGATGCTGTACTGGAGGGCATGTTGTTTTGGGTCTGCAGATATCCTCCACAGTGACCAGGACAGGAACTTTGGTTCTCAAATTTTTGCTGCCTTGTGCAAATAGCTAGGCATGCAGAAGACAGGTACCA
>JBBPBX010010444.1:26257-37436 GCA_038048925.1 Garcialebias charrua
CTTGATGCGTCTCATTCTCGGATTTAGGAGTAAAGGACCTGGGTTTAATTTCCAAACCCGATATCAACAAGTTTTCTTGTCTAGCAATCCTCTCCATATCGTCCACTTTATTTACAAGTTCATTAATTTTTTTATCCTTTTCAATTAATTCAAGTTTGAGTTGCTTCACTTCCGTGAATAAGCCGATTAACTGTTCATAATTGGAGGAAAGTTTGGCTAGCTCTTGTCCCATAAAGTTCATTGAATTTTTAATATCATCCAAAGTATCAAGACTGTGCTCCTCCATAAGTTCTTTCTTCCCTTTCCCTTTATTTCCTTTACCTGCCATTATTCAAAGTACTCACAGACTTGATGTTAGTTGTGAAAGCAGAAGACTAGGTCCCGGTACTAGTTACTTTTCACCTTGATGATGACTTTCAGTCAATGTTGAGGCCTTGTCTGCCAATTCATCATAATCCGCCAAAAATCGTCGAAGTCTGCCGAAGTCCGCCGAAGATCAACGACGTCCGCCGAAGGTCACCGAGATCAATCCACCGAAGTCCACCGAAATCCGCAGAAGTTCGCCCGAAGATCACCGAAGTCAGGCGAAGTCCACCATTAGCCGAGATGAGCTTTAGCTTCAGAGCTCGCTAGTCTACCTTGGCCGACAAAATGCGTTGCCAACTCCGCCGAAGACCGCAGAAATCAACACAAGACGCCGAAGGCCGAGACGAGGCCCAACCACAGAGCCCACCAGTCTGCCAATGCAAGCGCATGACCGCCCTCACAGATCCCAGGTCTGAACTCGAAGATCGCATCCACAGCCCCACCGACCCGACACCGGTCCAAGCCTGACAACCCTGTCCACAGAAAGCGCCCGGCGTTGGGTAAGACAGTTTTAGTCGATTGTAGTCATCAACCAATGTTCCTTCTCCATTCAACTTAATTTTTAATCTTCAAGCATTCAAATACTGTTCTTCTGTGTTGTTTGTCAGAATTGTTTTGATAGATCGAAAAACTACCTCGGAGCGTTACGTTAAACGTGCGTCCGCGGCAGCCATCATCTGCAATATAATATAATAAATATACTAAATATAATATATAATAAATATACACTAAGCACTAATAGCATAAAAACAATAAAAAAAAAATATGACGAACAGCAGCACAAACATGAGTCAGGAGATGAGCAAGCATGAACACAACAACATGAAACAGATCAGCAGCAACATGATATGATACTTCACAGTGATTTTTCTGGTTAGAGATTCATGAGTCTAACAGCATCAGGGTAGAACCTGTTCGTCATAGTGGTTCTACACTTAATGCTACTTAACCTCCTTCCTGAGGGGATCAAGGCAAAAGGTATGTGTGTGCTGGGTGAATGTGGTTCTTCATGATGCAGGTGGCTCTCTTCCTGCATCCAGTGGTGTAAATGTATGTGAAGGTGAGGAGGCTGACTCCAACAATCTTCTGTGCAGCCTTCACCACTCTCTGCAAAGCTTTTCTTTCTGCAGCTGTCCAGCATCCATGCCACAAATTGATGCTGGAGGACAGGATATTCTCCATTGCACACCTCTAGAAGGAGGTGATGACTGAGCTTCGCAGACCAGCTCGTCTCAACCATCTGAGGAAGTAGTCTCTGATGATCTTTCTTGATCAGGCTGGTGGTGTTGTTGCCCTAGCTAAGGTTGTCATTCAGGTGTACACCCAAGTACTTGTAGCTGGAGACCACTTCCACTACAGATCCTCTTACATTCAGGGGGTGGGGTGGGGTGGGTAGGTGTGTTTGTTTCTTCTGAAGTCCAAGATGATCTCCTTTGTCTTCTTCACGATATGAAGGTTATTGTCATTGCAACAGCTCTCCAGGTGTTCCACCTCCTACCTGTAGCTGGACTCATCGTTGTTTGTGATACATCCCACCACCACTGTATAATCTGCAAACTTTACAATATGACATCCTGGATGGGTAGGTGCACAATCAGATCTGAGCAGAGTGAACAGAAGAGGGCTTAGCACACATCCCTGAGGGGAACCAATGCCAATGGTTATGGTGGAGGAGGAGAAGTTGTGGATCTTTACTGACTGTGGTCTGTTTGTTAAAAAGTCTAGGACCCAGTTGCAAATAGTAGGGCTTAGTCCTAGTGTGAGTAGTTTGTCCATCAGGGTTTGGAGGATTATGGTATTGAAGGCAGATGTGAAGTCCACAAAGAGCATGTGGACATTGGAGTCCTTCTGTTCCAGGTGGGTGAGAGCAATGTGGACCACAGAAGAGATGGCATCCTCTGTTGATCGGCTCTCACTGTATGCATACTGATGAGGGTCTTCATTGATGTTGATGGTTGTTTTTATGTAGGTCATGATCAGTTTTAAAGCATTTAGCGACTATCGGGGTGAGGGCTACTGGCCGATAGTCATTCAGACCAGTCACTGTAGAGCTCTTTGGGACTGGAATGATGGTGGCAGTCTTCAGACACGTGGGAACAGTTGCCAAGGTAAGAGAGGAGTTAAATATGTTGTCCAGCATCTCGCCAAGCTGATCGGCACATTCTTTCAACACCTTCCCAAGGATGTTGTCTGGCCAGTTGCTTTGTGAGCATTGATCCTCCTGAAAGTACTCATTTCTTCTGCTGAGGTCCCACTGAGAAGCTCTTCATCTGGTGGTGAGGTGAGTCTGGTGCTGGATGGTTTGTTTGGCTCTTCAAAGAACGCATATAACTTTTTCAGAGCATCAGGCAGTGATGGGTCTCTAGGGCATTGTTCACTCTTGCCTTTATAATATGTTAAACACTTAGTGCCTCTCCAAATGCTCCGTGGTTCTTGTGAGGTGAATTGACCTCGATCCTCTGTGCATGTGTGGCCTTGGCCCTCTTAATACCAGCAACAACTATTTCCTTGTCCTTCTCAGCTCCTGTGAGTTTGCAGACCTGATGTCAGTGTTCCTGGCTTCAAGCAGGGTGTGAACTTCTTCATTCAGGCAAGGTTTTCTGTTTGGGCGACTTTTAACACGCCCAAACAGAAATGTGGTGGAAATGGCATCAGTACAAACGGGGCCAAGTCGGGTCTAGTTGGGTCGTACCAGTACTAATGGAAAAGGGGCATAATGTACTCCAGAACTGAGGATGTGTATTGGTCCAGGTCTTGCACCCTCCCATTTTCAGCAGCATCTCTGAAGACCTCCCAGTCTGTTTGTTCAAAACAATCTCTCAGTATGGGGCCACTGTTCTGGATCCAATATTTAAGTTTATTTTGTACCAGTCTTGAGTCAGCGAAGGCAGGTAAGCAGGAGCCAGGAAGATTGAGATGTGATCAGAGAATCAGAAACTTCAATACATTCAAAACAGTGCAGCAAGGATTCTGTTGAGAGTTCGTAAATTTGAACATATTACACCCATTCTCCATAACCTCCATTGGCTTCCTGTCACCTACAGAATTCAGTACAAAACTGCTCTCATTACCCATCAATGCTTGCACGGCACTTCACCTGACTATCTAAAGGACATTCTTGCACCATATTCATCCACCCGGTCTCTACGATCACAGAACAGTAATTTCCTTCATATTCCTCGGACCAAATTGAGGACCATGGGAGACCGAGCATTCTGTGTGGCTGCCCCCCGCCTGTGGAACTCCCTCCCTGATGACCTGAGAGCTCCACAGTCACTGGTTGACTTTAAAAGCAGCATAAAGACCTTTCTTTTTAAGCAAGCCTATTCTGCCTCCACATGATTTTATCTTTGATCTTAGCTGATATCATTATTGATTTTACTTGATTTTATCACTTGTTTTATTTTATTTATTTTTTAAGCAAGCCTAATCTGCATCCACATGATTTTATCTTTGATCTTAGTCGATATTATTATTGATTTTATTTGATTTTATCACTTGTTTTATTTTGATCTTTGCTTTGTTACACTTTGTAGCACTTTGAGATTTTTATTAATGAAAAGTGCATTATAAATGGAATTCATTATTATTATTATTATTATTAGAATCCTAGATAGGGGCGGGGTTCAGCTTTGTATGCATCTTTATGTATCATAAAGGTGGTTGTCTATGCAAATCATATCCAATTAATTCAACTGACCATCAGAATGTGTGCCACATAAATTAATTTTTTGATCATAACTCCCCCTCTCAAACTTTAGAGGGAACAATTACTTTGTGTTGTCTCTTTTAAATGAGTCCTTGAGGCTCAATGAGATTAACCTGCCTAAATAAAGGTTAAATGAATTAATGTTTACACCGTAACCCAATTTCTTCACATATGCTCATTTAGGTTTTCACACAACATTGTTATACAACAGGGGTTCTGTTTGAAGCTCTGTCTAGCTGACCCACTTCCTTCATCGTCATGGTGACCACACCTCTTTTTGTCCAGAAGGTATGACACAGTTCAGTTCAGCTGTTGATATATACCTTTTTGGAGATGCAAAGTCTATCTTTCTCAAAAAGTTGATTACCAGTGAGGTAAATCCTATGAGGAGTCATCTTGTCTGGCTGGCCCAGGAAAGGGTTGGCTAGCAAAGGGGGTATAATCATCATTACGTTCAGTGTCTCTGAGGCCCGATCAGAATGTGTTGACTCATCCTTATTCATCCTTATGAATTGTAGAACCCTACAACAATGTTACCACTATAACAAACCACGTCAACTTCACTTGCTTTATCACTCAATATGGAGAGCCCACAGTGTTCTCACGCACCAAAGGAGCATACCGAGATCCTGAAAAGACCATCCACATTCTTGATGAGTTTATTTTATTTTATTTTTGTGTGCATTTGCAGGCTTGTCATCTATTGCAAAGTTAGCCTAACACTACATTCTGACTCATTCAAACAACACATTTGTATATGCTGAGATGACCTACAACTCTTCTGAACTTGTGTATGCAGCTTTTTTTGTTTACTGCATCACAGTCTAGGCAACTTTTTGAAGATAAAAGTTAGCACATAAATAAATTCCCCTACAAAAAAATGACACTCCTCAAATCGACCGTCCTCAGCATCCTTCTGTTAGAGTTCTAACAAAGTGAAGCTATACCTTTTTATAATGGCAGATGTCATCTATTCTCCATTAACTTGCTATAATTTGGAGGGAATCGATCGAATGTCTCGTACAACAAGAACACGTTTTACAGATATGGATTGTTGTAAAGCAGGTTTAATTGATGCCAAGTGTTACAGCAGAATCCTCAATAAGAGAGCAATGAAACAAGTGGATGCATGACGACCTGTCTTGGTAATACCGCTCTACTTCTTTGTGTTATTGGAGACCCCAGATTTTCAAGTCAATGCTTTGTCTCGCTGATTTTTCTGTCTGCTCTGTCAGTCATTCTAGACAGATGTATGCTTGTCAGGATCACTACTTGCATGGTGACTTCATTTGAATAACAGTCAGGGGAAAAAAGGCTGAATACTGCACTCTTAACCTTAATATATTTCATTTTTTGTCTGATTAAATTACATGTTTCACTGAATATTAATTGCTTTTTGTGAACCTGCTTATGTGATCTGATTTGCAAATTTCAGTGGGAATGGTGTTATATTACTTTGAATATCAAGAAAAGTCAGATGGTGCAACAAACCTTTTATAGGACTTTCATAAAATAGACTTTAAGGAGTTCAAGGACTAATGTCTGCAAAATGCATAAATTGTTCTAATAAAACTTTTTTTTATCTCATATGCCTAAAAAGGGCATTTCTATTTCTTTTTTTTTTTATTCATTCATTTTATAATAATAAAATACACAACAATATACACAGAAGGAAAAGAAAAAAAAACACATAGGTATAAAATGAAAGGCGGCAGATGAAGAAAAAAATTCTTATTTTATCTGCCCCTTATCTCTCTAACAAACAATTCACACAACAAATTTCGTTAATTTCCAAAATAAATGAACAAAGCTTTTAACCTCCAATACAACGTACAATTTCTAACTTAAACTAATTTAATTATAGGATTGTAACAATTTAAACTTAATCATTCTCTTAAATATTGCCATTGATTTAGCCACTTTAACATCATCCTCTAAATCGTTCCACAACCCAACTCCATGAACCACGGCCGATCTTCCCCTCAAACTTGTTCTAATTTGTGGCTTTACAAATATATCTTTCCCCTTTAGATAATAACAACTCGTTCTTTTAACAAAATAGCTCTGAATATTTAAAGGCAGAGTATAATTCTGTGCTTTATACATAACTAACAAAATATTATAATTGACTAAATCGTAGAACTTCAACAGTTTCGTCTGACAAAATAATACATTTGATGGATGATTGTATTGCTTTCTTGTAATAAGTCTAATAACTCTTTTCTGTAAAATAAAAATAGGCATTGTAATTGATTTACACGCCTTTCCCCAAATGCTAACACAATAAATTAAATGTGGAACAATGAATGTGTTATACAACAAAAACAATGCCTTATCATTCAAAAAATCTCTGACTGTAAAATATAGCAATAGACTTAGATTATTTCGCTTTAACAAAACTTATATGCTGTTTCCACGACAATTTATCATCAATGATGACACCCAAGAACCTCACTTCGTGAACTCTATGGATCACCGAGTCTTCAATTTGAAACGGATCATCAATTGATTTGTTTTTGTTACTAAATATCATATAACTTGTTTTATCTAAATTTAACGTCAATTTATTAATTTTGAACCAATTTTTAATTTTAACGAGTTCAGTCATCATTAATTTCAAAGTCTGTTCGATATCATTACCAACACCAAAAAATGTAGTGTCGTCAGCAAAAAGAATACACTTAATAAGTCCAGAGACCTTTACCAAATCATTTATATATAATAGAAATAATTTAGGTCCCAATATCGATCCTTGAGGAACTCCACATGAGATGGTGCTGAGTTCTGAACTCACCTCATTCATCAATACAAATTGTTTCCTAGCATTCAAATAACTATGCACCCATTTTAACGCAACACCTCTAATACCATATCTTTGTAACTTATCAAGGAGAATAGTATGATCAACCGTGTCAAAGGCTTTTTTTAAATCAACAAATACACCCACACCACATTGTTTTTGATCAACAGCAGTAGTTATTAATTCTGTCAATTCCATTAAAGCCATGGATGTGGAATTGCCTGCTCTAAACCCATATTGATTACTGGCTAAAATATTATGTTTTTCGACAAATAAATCCATTCTGATGATAAACAATTTCTCCAAGATCTTTGAAAATTGTGGTAATAATGATATTGGTCTGTAATTATTGAACACACTTTTATCACCGTTTTTGAAAAGAGGGATTACTTTAGCAACCTTCATACGATCCGGAAACACTCCTGATGAAAAGGATAAGTTACATATATATTTGAATGGCTCAATTACGTCACTCATTATATTTTTTACAAACATCATGTCCATATCCAAGAAATCTTTGGATTTTTTTCCAGCAAATTTGTTTACTATATTCAGAATTTCTTCATTATCTGTACTCTTCAGGAACATACTGTTTGAACAACCTTCAATTAAGTAGGTTACATTATTGTCAACTCTTGGTATTTTTTCTGCCAGGCTAGGTCCAACATTCACAAAATATTTATTAAATCCATTAACAATTTCATTTTTATCATTGATTTCCTTATCATTTATTACAAAATTTTGTGAACTACCTGTCTTTACTATCTGCTTATTCAAAACATTTCATTTTGAAAATGTACAGAACACCATTCCCTTGTAGCTGTTTTTCATTTATTTTTTATTCTCATGCTGTCCCAGGTAAAGGTCTAATGAATATATAGGCACCTCTTGAGTGATCATCTGCTGTGAGATTAGTGCTTAAAATGCATAATCGGCTGTGATTAATCGAACAAAGTGATTAATCACATTTAGTTCACTTTCTGTTTGCATGCAACCTGTCATAATCAATTATTTGTTGGATAAATCGCAACTCTGGAGATGGGGGAGAGCAGGAGCAAAGCGGGGCACTTGATGAAGACTGATGACAGTCCTATGCATGGGACATGACAGTAGGAACATGGTGGAGATGGAATTCTTAACCCTCCGAGCACATCATAAATTATCTCACTCAAGATAAAGTGATTGATTTGCATCGCTTCTCGCTGCACCTGGAATTGCTGTCCTTCACAGGGACACACCAGGCGGGTGAACACTACATGTCGTGTTACAAGCTAGCACGGAGCAAGACAGCACTTTAAGATGTGCTATTTAAAGGTGGTCTCAATAAATCTCTTCTTTCCTTTTCTTGGGTAAACACATCTACCCAGGTAGCAGTGTGTCACAGAAATATTTTGTGTGAGTCATAGAAGCTGACAGATACATTGACTTTTAAACTAACAAACAACAACACGTTTGATTTACAACCCTGACAGAAATGTTTGCACTGGATATGAAGTTTACCCTATTTAACGGTGAAATCTGTAACTTTCACACTCCGTCACCTTCTACAAAAGTGAGATGCAGCTGAGATGATACAGGTACTTACGGGAAGCGTGTCAAATCTATGGTGAAAGGTTTTCAGAAAGACATCTGTATATTTTAAACCTGGAAGATGTGTCCACTGGTCTAGTATCATGTCTGCTTCATACTATTGATTTTTCATTTAAAAACATTGACAAATCTGAACTTTCGTGAATATTCTTTGAGCTTTATCATGTTCATGAATTGATAGAAATTAGAGTTCAGGCAGCCCTTTTTATCCCTCCAACTGGATTGTAAATAACAATTTCGGATTTTTATTTATTTTATAAATGCTTGAATTACATTTATGTATTGTTTGCTCTCAGAATTTTTGGCAATAGATGAGTTACTAGTCAACCAATAAAAGTTGAGTTGCTTTTATATTACTGAATCTCCCCAAAGCTGGGATGCCAAAAGGGATAAAAAATTAAAAAATAAAGCCGGAGCCACTGCAAAGAAAATATAATTATCAATCTGCTTTCTGATACATTACAATATTATTATTTTACCATTTTAACAACATTTATAATAATTTTAATTACTTTAAGGTCATTGTTGATGTATTATAATGTCATTTTATATTGTAATGCTTTAATATCACTCTTTGTGGAGTGACAGCTCATCAACCTGATTCACATGGGGATCAGATGGCTGATCCCCATGTGAATCAAGCTTTTCCTGCCTGCAGTGAAAGTCAAAATACAAAACATTTGTGTTATTACAAAGCCTGATCGTATTGACTTGTCTTCTAAAAATATTTTGATAAAAGTCAAGATGCATTTTTTTTGTTCATTCTAAATATCAACCACAGTGCAGGAGTGAACATTCATAAATCACAAATTTAAGCTGTCAACCTTTGATATAAAAACTGCCCTAAGCTGCTTTCAGAAGCACAGTTTTCCATTAAAGACCAGGCCACTGAATGTGTCAAAATTCTGTCTAAAATACCCCCAGTACATTTCTGTAACATTTTCCAAAGACAGACTGACTGGTTGGGACCAAGTACTATAAATCTACCAGGTTTCTTAACACTTAAACCATTTACAGCTCCTTTTTTCTTCCTATTTCAGCAAGACAGGTGTATTTTTGCCATCAAACTTTGAGTATGTGCTGATATGGTTAAAAACGGAGGAAACTACAAACAATTTAACGAAAACAAAACTATAATTGAATTATTAAGAATGTAATATTATTCCCTGTATTTTGACATGTTGTTAAAATGGGAACATTTCGCCATGTGCCATGGCATGGGTATTTTAGTGTTTTGTTTAGTTGTACTGTACTGGACAGAGAAAAAATTGTTGGTTGGCATTTTCAAACAACCCCAAACTCAAAATTTCACAGTCGTTCATGCAAACATTATTTTATAAATCCTTACTCTGCTGTTTTCAATACATGGTTATTCTGGCAGAATAATGTAACAGTTCTGCTGGAGGTAACCTGGGTTGCAGAGAAAGTGGTACAGCCAGTAGCTGCAAACTGTTTACACTTGCAAATAACCATAGATTTTTTTTAATGTAAATGAAGTACTTCAAAAATGGCAGCAGTGTTGTTGTTTATAAAATAATATTCGCACATGCCAATGTGAAATTCTTGAGATTAGAGTTAAACCACTTCAAACTGACAACTCTATCTTTATTCAGACTCAAAAACACTTAATATTTCACAAATGTCACAATATTAATGCTATTTTGAGCGTAAAGGACATACATTTATTAAAAAAGTTAATATAAAATATATTTTCTAGGGAAGAAATGTGTATATTTAACAATAGATCAACATACCAATCCTAAGCTTTTGGCAGAGAGTCATTTTAAAACAATACAGAAATAATCCAAACAATGAGCTACTTTGAGTTGGCAATTATGCAAAGTTACCACAAATTCTTGCATCTTGCTGTTCTGAAAAAAACAAAACAAAAACAAAACACACCCACCATGTCCAACAGGGCTGAAATCTGCAGTTTTGTAAGGATGAGGTCATTTAAATTAACATGTTAACTGCACCACACTGAACTACGTGTTGCACAACTTTTCTGCTCAAACTGTTTAATAATTATTTTAGTTGTTCAAACCTTTTCCTTTTTATACTTCTGTCTCCATAGATGGAACATGCAAACGTTCTTTGTCTCCGAGCAAGAGAAAGTGAAGGTCTAGATAAGCCCAGACAGAAGCCTCACGTCGGCACTGCCACCTTAGCAGGTCAGCACTCGAGGCGCCACAACACAGTCAAGAATGTCATCTGGTATCAGTGCCAGCATCTCTCTCATACACTTCAAACAAGCACTCACACCTGTCAGAGCTCTGCAGCACACACACACACTCTCTCTCTCACACACACACAGACACACACACACATACACACACATCTGTAGTTGCATATACACTGTATGCATTTAAACACAAAGGTGGCACAGCTACAGAGAGGAGTGTTGGGGCTGAAAAATCCAGGGGGCTGATGGGTAGTTATGGCAGGTGACAGAGTGTGCTGCACACTCAGACAAATGGAGTCTGGCAGCTTCCCCTCAGAAAGACTTGCGGCTGTTTATTTTTTATTTTCATTCTTTATTTATTTATTTTCCCCCTCTCTCTTTTTGATTACTGCCTGACTGACTGCTTTTGCCTTTTTACCAAACATCTATTGTTTACCTCTGTTCTGTTCAGTCTCACCTCAGATGACAAGCCATCCGTGGAGAGCCACTTCCTTTTCATTCTTTCTCTCTTTTCTCCTTTCTTTCATCCCTT
>JBBPBX010010444.1:37482-51613 GCA_038048925.1 Garcialebias charrua
GTTACTATCATGATGAATGAGCCTTAAACTGACATGGTGTCAGGCTTTCTCCCATGGACTCACAGTTTTATAATTAAGTCTGGCAAAGCTCACCAGCAGCTCAGGGGAACATTCACATGACAGAGAGGAATATATGTGTCTGACTCTCTTTGCTGATCATCTTTGGATTGTGATTATTATTATTTTTTATTTTATTTTTTTCAAGAAAAAATAAGATGCTAAAGATAAAGATTGATGACACTGGATTAATAACAGCTTGCACTATTTTTGTAACTCTTGAAATATGTTCATTTGCAGTGTTATGTCTTGCATCAGACATCCACATTCCACCTTTCTGTGATTTAGTTTGACTTCATGCTAAAATCACCAAATTGATTTTTGACTTTTCACAAAGAAACTGCACTGATCCCCCACCCCCTTTGAGTTTGTACAGAAATGAGATTACTAAGTGCACAACTAATTTCACACAATGCTCACATAATATGTTTGATACATTTAGGAACATATACAATTTACCCCTAAACAGCAGTTAATAACACATATGTGCACCAAATTGATGGTGGGGGTTAAGGGCCTTGCTCAAGGGCCCAGAGTGGAGCAAATGAGCGTGGAGGCAGATGGGGATGCTTCACCTTTCCCACCCTCATTTTGATGTTGTCGGTTCAGGGAGTTGAACCGGTAACCTTCCAATCACAGGCCCACATTCTCTAATCTCTGCGCCACCACTCATCCTCCAGTTATGTGCCCGTACTTTTTATGGATTAAAACAAAGAGAGAGAGAGAGCAAGAGAGAGGAAATATATTTCTATGACAAACTCATATGTGACAGTAGCTATAAATACTCATCGCATTAAAAGGAACAATGATCACTGGTGCAGGTTTGTCTTTCTGACACATTTTTTTTAGCTTATTATTGCAGATGTGGATCAGCAGTTTTCATACACAATCTAGCAGATAGATTTATTGTTTAAGGTTGGGGTTGGTGAATCCTTAACTTCATGCATTCAATGAGTGTTCTGTGTTTTAATTTATTTATTTATTGCTGGGAAGTTCTGTCTTCTGACAACAAATGGAGTGCATCTTTAGGCTAAACTCATATTCTACATTTCTCTCTACCCCTTAGTCCTGATTTTGCCTGTACACATGGGGTTTGGATGAGGTGGAGATGTTTCTTATACACTTCATGATAAACTGGGAGGGCAAAGGTCCTAATTAGCCCTACGAATAATGATTTTTCCAGGGGTAAATTTTAACAAAGGAGTGTGAACTGTGTTAAAATAGGAAGTATGTGGGATTCCAGTGTTTTTTTCTTCTGCAGTTCTCCTGGTGACAGGCAGGGACCAATGAGTGGAGACACTGATGGAGACAGTTTGGTTGAAGAGCTCCAGGACTACTTCAGGCTGCTGCAGTGGTCTTTTTGATACAACATTGCATATCTACTGCTATGGTATCAGGGAGGGGGAAAGGGAAGGGAAGTCTGAGATTGTCATCATTGTATGTTCCCATACAATGGCAAAGTTAGTTCTCTGCATTTAACCCATCACATGTGAGATGCACCCAGGTTGAACAGTGGGCAGTGGGCCTCGTGTGTTTTGTAAATTGCTAGAGATGTACTTCTCAGTTTTTGCTGTTCGTTTTCTCTGTGAAACCAACCTTAGACATACCTGAGTACTTCTTGAGTCTCCAAATGGGACCAGATTTGAAGGAACCTGTTGCCACCTGCCTGCCTTCAGTTCACTTACCTGTTACCTCAAAGAACCAACTTGACTGAAATCCCCAACCTTGCTCTCTGTGTGGATCAAGCTGAAGGACACTGTAAGAGTAATCTTTCAGGTTGTTTTGGACTAGATATCCATGGAACCAACTTACTCATGATTCTCCTTTTCAGATCCTTTCATGTGTCACCTGTAAATAAATACTCCTCACTATCATTTGTAAATAAACTGCACTTACGTTGCATTGTGAGTTTTGAGTATGTTGTTCTCAGTTCCTCTGATCTGGTGTAAATAACTTTTTTTTATTTTTTTATTTTTTTTATTACATTTATTCATTCTACATCAACATAAAAGAAAACAATGTATAAACATACAGTGTAAAATGTAAAAGACATAAAATGAAAGGTGGCAGAGAGAAGAAATAATCTTATAATTTCTGCCCCTTTTTTCACAGTAACAAAATCAAACTCAATCCAAACAATCAATTCAAGCAATGTTTCTCAAGTAACAATAACAACAACAACAAACAAAAAAAAAAAAAAACAAAAACAAAAAAAACAACAACAAACAAAAAAAGACAAACCAAAAAAACAAACAACTTCGTTAATCAACTAGAAAGTTTCCTAATAAAATGGATTTAACTAAAGATTTTCATATTTTGATAACAACTTAGATTTGATCATCTTTTTAAACACAAGCATCGATCTAGCAAATTTAATATTGTTATCTAAAGTGTTCCATAAATCAATTCCCTGTATCGAAACAGTCCGACTCTTCAAACTGGTTCTATACTGAGGTTTTACAAAAACCTCAGTACCCCTAAGAGTATAACAAGACCTTCTCTTATCAAAAAACATTTGAACGTTAGGTGGCAGTAAGTGGTTTTGAGCTTTATACATGACTAATGAGATATTATAATCCACCAAATCATAAAACTTCAATAACTTAAGCTGATTAAACAATATATTTGATGGATGACGATAAGGTTTTCCTAAAATAATTCTCACAGCTCTCTTCTGCAAAATAAAAACAGGCTTTGTAATAGTTTTACATGCCTTACCCCAAACTTCAACTTTAACATATTCATCAAGATGGTGTAGTGGCTAAGGCTTTTGACTTGGGACCCGAAGGACGCGGGTTTGCGCCCCGGCCACTACACACCTTGGGGTGTCTATGAGTGCACATCTAATTCACCAGCTCCCCGAGCGCTGACTACGGCTGCTCGCTGCACCACCTGGTGGTGGTTGGGTTAAAGGCAGAAGACCAATTTCGTCTGTCAAGTATGGGAAACATACACAGATGACAAATGTGACAAATTATGATATTATTATTATCAATTATGATAAAGTCACAAATGTACAATCTCTCTCCTGAAAAGTATTATTCACAATATTGACTGTAACGTCAATATTGTATTATTGGTATATTAAAAACCATATTATATTATATTATATATTATGTTATATATTATAATATTGTGTATTAATTGGTATCATAGGTTTAATCTTAATTGGCATAATCATAGCAAAATAAATGAAATATTCTGCTTTCTGTAACAAACATAACCAAGACAATTATTATTATTATTATTATTATTATTATTATTATTATTATTATTATTATTATTATTATATTATTATTATTATTATTATTATTATTATTATTATTATTTGTATTTTGTTCATGTTCAAATATCTGATAATGGCATAAATTTGTGCCTGGATAGAAATATGCAGTAACACATCTTTGATGACCAGTAAGAATGTCACTGAACACAAACAAATACATTGATTTGTAGTAATCCTTTGAGCAAACAAGCCATTCTTTGGGTTGTCAGCATATCAATACAAGTAAGCAGGTCATTATTGACAATGCCTGACATTTCTCATCTTACAATGTTTCAACCACTGAAACATTAAATGACAAAGTCCTCTGCTGGAAAATACTCCAACACATATGTTAGCCTTTGTATTTTGGAGAAACTAAGTAACATCAAAGTCAAAGTCAAAGTCAAAGTCAACTTTATTGTCAAAACTGCAATATGTACAGGACATACACAGGATTGAAATTGAATTTCTCTCTGTCCCTTGGTGCAACAGTAAACATTTAAACACTAAAACATGAAAAGAATGAAGAAGTATTACGTACTACTGCTGAGAAATTGCTTGTCACCCTTAACCTTGTTAGTCATACTGGTTTAAACCAACTAGTAGGCTACAACAATCACATTATTTATTCTGACCTCTTTTTTATGTATTCTTGTCCCCTTTGGAGAAATACAAGCTATTAACACAGTACATTGGTATTTAATCGCCTCTCCAGGCTTCTATAGCCAGTGTGGCAACAGATGCAGGCAGGGCAGCTTCAGCATCTACTTGGGATGCTTTCACACCTGTAAGTCATTTGTGTGAATCAAAGTAAAGTAAAAACATGTTGCACTTTAGTTATAGTCTGGCTCCCTTTCACAAAACAGCTCAGGAGGACTGAGCATAAAGGCGAGCAGAATGACAAGTACCTTTTTGAAGCTCTGCTGTAGCAACTGAGCTCCTGCATCATCAATGCATCATTAGAATCCATCATAAAGATGGAAGTCATTCCAGACAGATGGCAAAGTAGGTATATTTTTGGTTCATACTGACACACTAACCTCCACAAAAGAACACACAAAAATGAGTTTTAACATAGGAATTTGCATTATTAGACTGCAAAATATCTACAAGTTCTAATTACAAACAAGGAGGTAATGATATAAAAATATAAATTGAATATTTAATCTGTGGGCCAGTATTATAAGATTAGTGTCAGACAAAAATGTACATCAGAAGCTGTTGATGATTAGTTTGATTCAGTCAACTCATGCTACAGCTAATCCCACATTAATACACAGGTAAATACACTGAACCTGTTAAACAAGTTATGATGTTCTTTCCAACAGTGAAAAGTGTTGAGAAAAAAAAAGCCTACTTTTAGTTTTCCTTGGTAAAAATCTTGCCAGATCCGACATGAACACAGTTTGATTGGCAGCTTTCATACAAAGTCAAAACAAACCATTTATTCCTGGTACACTTGTTCTGAACGAACATATTCAGAGTGGTGATTTGGCCTCGACTTACGTTTAGGATTTTATTTGCTGCTAAATCTTGCAGCACCAGTCAACTTTCTGACTGTTTGGTGCTGGTCTGGTAGAGTTTTCTACAGCACTGTTTCCTAAAGATTGAACTGTTCAATATTTGAGCCGGTGGATTTAGGGTTAGGGTTAATTACATGAGAAAGACTGAGAGAAACTGCCAATCTGCTCCATAAATCTGTATTTGAGGTCAGGCATATCAGAGTCATGTCTATGTGTACAAAGGGCTTTTATGAATTAAAAAAAACTGTAATCAAAACCAATTTTCCAAAGACTTATCAGAACCCATTGTCATTAACAGTAGGCATTCAAATTTGTCATTGATCACATGTTGTAAACACTGAATAATATCCTCTTCACTTTTCTTCTTCTTCTTCTTTCGGCTTTTCCCTTTTCAGGGGTCGCCACAGCGAGTCATCCTCCTCCACCTCACTCTGTCCTCTGCATCCTCTGTCCTCACTCCAACTACCTTCATGTCCTCTCTAACTGCATCCATATATCTCCTCTTTGGCCTTCCTCTGTGTCTTTTTCCTGGCAGCTGCATTTCTAACATCCTTCTACCAATATACCCACTGTCCCTCCTCTGGACATGTCCAAACCATCTCAGTCTGGCCTCCCTAACTTTATCTCCCAGTTGTTCAACATGTGCTGTACCTCTGATGATCTCATTCCTGATCTTATCCATCCTTGTCACTCCTAAGGAGAACCTCAGCATCTTCATTTCTGCCACTTCCAGTTCTTTCTCCTGTCTTTTTGTCAATGACACTGTCTCCAGACCATACAATATAGCTGGTCTCACCACTGTCTTGTAAACTTTTCCTTTGACCTTTGCTGACACCTTTTTGTCACAAATCACTCCTGAAACTTTTCTCCATCCACTCCATCCTGCCTGGACTCTCTTTTTCACTTCTTTCCCACAGTCCCCATTTTCCTGGACAGTGGACCCCAAGTACTTGAAGTCCTGCACCTTTGTGACCTCTGCTCCTTGTAGCCTCACTGTTCCACTGGCCTCCCTCTCATTCACACACATGTACTCTGTCTTACTACGGCTGACTTTCATTCCTCTTCTTTCAAGTGCATACCTCCACCTCTCCAAGTTCTCTTCCACCTGTTCCCTGTTCTCACCACAGATCACAATGTCATCTGCAAACATCATAGTCCATGGGGATTCCTGCCTGACCTCATCTGTTAGTCAGTCCATCACCAGAGCAAACAAGAAGGGGCTCAGAGCCGATCCTTGATGCAATCCCACCTCCACCTTGAAGCTATCTGTCACTCCTACAGCACATCTCACCACTGTCCTGCTGTCTTCATACATGTCCTGTACCAGTCTAACATACTTTTCTGCCACTCCAGATTTCCTCATGCAATACCACACCTCCTCTCTTGGCACCCTGTCATATGCTTTTTCTAAATCCACAAACACACAATGGAGTTCTTTCTGACCCTCTCTGTACTTCTCTATCAACATCCTCAAAGCAAAGATGGCATCTGTGGTGCTCTTTCTTGGCATGAAACCATACTGCTGCTCACAGATAGTCACCTCTTGTCTAAGCCTTCCTTCCACAACTCTCTCCCAGATCTTCATTGTGTGGCTCATCAACTTAATTCCCCTGTAGTTGCTACAACTCTGTACATCACCCTTGTTCTTAAAAATGGGAACCAGCACACTTCTTCTCCATTCTTCAGGCATTTTCTCACCCTCAAATATTCCATTAAATATTTGAGTCAAAAACCTCACTGCCATCTCTCCAAGACATTTCCAAACCTCCACTGGTATGTCATCAGGTCCTACTGCCTTCCCCTTCTTCATTCTTTTCAGAGCTTTCCAGACTTCACCCTCACTAATCTTTCCCACTTCCTGGTCCACAGTTTCTATGACCTCCACTCTTCTTTCTCTTTCATTCTCTTCATTCATTAGCTCCTCAAAGTAATCCTTCCATCTTCCTGTCACACTCTCCTCACTTGTTAGAACATTCCCATTGTTTACAAGCCTAACTCACTGCACATCCTTTCCAGCCTGATCCCTATGTCTTGCCAATCGGTACAAGTCCTTCTCGCCCTCTTTAGTGTCCAGTCTCCCATATAACTCATTGTATGCCCTCTGCTTTGCCTTAGCTACTTCCTTCTTTGCTCTACGTCCCATCTCCTTATATTCCTGTCTCCTCTCTTCAGTCCTCTCACTGTCATATTTCTTCTTGGCTAATCTCTTTCTTTGAATGGCATCCTGCACTTCACTATTCCACCACCAGGTTTCCTTATCATCCATTCTCTGTCCAGATGACACACCAAGTACCTTCCTACCTGTCTCTCTAATTACTGTTGCTGTAGTAGCCCAGTCACTTGGAAGCTCTTTCTTACCACCCAGAGCCTTTAACAGCTCGTCTCTGAATTTCTCACAACATTCTTCCTTCTTTAGCTTCCACCATTTGGGCTTCTTCTCTGATTTTACTATTTTTCTCGTCTTCACAACAGCAGTCATTCTACACACAAAGTCAAAGTCAAAGTCAACTTTATTGTCAGAACTGCAATATGTACAGGACATACACAGGACCGAAATTGCGTTTCTCTCAGTCCCTCGGTGCAACAGTAACCATCTAAACAACCACAACCATCCGATGCTGTCTGGCCACGCTCTCCCCTGCCACAACATTACAGTCTCCAATCTCCCTCAGGTTTCCTTTTCTACACAGAATGTAGTCGACCTGCGTACTCCTTCCTCCACTCTTATAGGTCACTCTATGTTCCTCCATCTTTTGGAAATAAGTATTGACTACAGCCATTTCCATTCTCTTGGCAAAATCCACCACCATCTACCATCAGAGGATAATATCCTCTTCACAAAGACACAAAAAATATGGTAAACAATAAGCTGATAAAATAACAATATAGTCACGTCCAACAAAGTTCAGTCAGGTCATGTGGACAATTTTCTTTTCTTGTTGAGACGTTTCGTCCTTCGTCCAAAAGACTTCATCAGTCTGAGGAGTCACAACAAACTCAGTCCCACAAGCAGCACACTCACTTAGTGGACCAACCAGTCTGCTGGTGATAAGATATTTTCTGGGGGCCATCCTCTCCCTCGTTGACTCCTCTGAGGCAGCCATAGCCAAAGTGGCTCAAAACATCAAAGTTTATGTTCAATAATCCAGGTAAAAAAAAAATCTAACAAAGGTAAGTCGGGTCATCTGAATGTTTTTTTTTGTTTGTTTTTTTGTTGTTGAAATGTTTTGTCTTTCATCCAGAGGATTTCATCAGTTCAAAGAGCCACAACACATATTGTCACTTGTTCTGAGTGAAAACTCTAAATAAAATAAAAATAATAATAATAACAAAGAAAAATAAAAAAAATAATATCACCTCAAGTTTTATCCCGGCATGAGACTGAATGGGAAGCTTCATATTGTACCTAACTATACAATTGTTTAGCAATGGAAAGTTTCATGGATGGCATAACTTTGAATTTAGCTCAAATCTGATAAACACATAGTGTTTTGCCAGTCACAGCAGTTTAAATTGTATGTGAAATTATTTATATACCGTACTGAACGTAAAACAGCAGAGAGGTCTGTCTTTATTTAGATTAAAAAAATTATAACAGTAACACCATCAAAAGTTATTATTATGACTTTTGGATGACGGGTGAAATGTTTTCTGCAACAAATAAAGTCCAGTTGATCTTGTATTGAACACCTTTTTTGATACTATTATTATGACATTACATTTTTATATCTTGGCCTTGAGAGCTCCTAAATATAAGACTGAAACAATATTTCATTGAATCTTTTAAACCAAAATGACTCAAAATCCAGACATCTTGTTGCACTGACTATACATTTAAATTAAATGTTTCAGCAAAAGTAATGTCAATGTTTCACGCGAAAATATGAACAATGTCATGTTTTTAACCTAAATTTGGTGTAGAAAAAACATTTTCAATTAGGTCTTTGATATTTGAGCTGGTCCCATGCTAAATGTGACGTTTAGAAGTTTGGACCAATCATTCAATGATATTTACTCAAACACCTCATCATTTACTGTATCTCATGCTATTTAATATAATACATTTTCTGTTCTATTTTGTTATAATGGGTCATTTTCTAAAATATTTAAAAACTGCAGATTTTCTAATTAAAACAAGTTTTTTTCAAAGTAGTTACCATCAAGGTTGTTGATGTTGCTTATTATGCACTTATTTTGAAAAAGAAACAACCCTGCCACATGACTGATCACTATGACGACATCTTCAATATACATCTTCAGCTGTGTGTGAGATGCTGTGAGTGTAAATAAATAGCTTTTATAAATTATTTTAATTTTTACTAATACACACATTATCACATTCATTATTTGTCTCAGACTTTCACTATAATTTTTTCCTACAAGCCCTTAAATTAATATTTAAATATATAAGTGAAGGGTAGCAGAGAAAACAAACAAATGCAGTTATTCTTACACAGATTTTTAGCTGCTGCTCACAGTATCAATCCAAGATATTTGAGGTTTTCTATTAACGTTTCATCACACGCAGCCATACATTGCAAGCATTAATATAATTACTGGTGTCTGTAATTGTGTTTATGTGTTAGAAAAATATAATATGAATCACTGAACAGATTTTATTGAAACTTTTCAAAAAGCGATATTTGGATTTACACCTATAAATGTATGGTTACCTTTTTGATTCAGCCTGATTCAAAATGTCCTTTGCAGTTAACCAAACTTAGAAAAGAGCAAAACATGGCTATGGTGCAATGATTCATACATATATTGAGTTAAAATCTATTGTGGTAGTAGCTGAGAGTCACATATAACAAATAACCTGCAGGCTGATGATGGGAGTATGATAAATGGACTGTACTTATATAGCCCCTGTCTTTCTAATCAAGATATTCAAAGCATTTTACACTACAATCTGTACCCCCTCATTACCCATTCATACAACATTACACGTCTATTCATTCTAATTGTAGTTTTCTTTATTTTCTTTTTTTGATAAATGCAAATGCTTATCGTCAATTACCATGTGACGTGTGCTGCTCACCACTTGACCAGGTCACCCTTTTAAAAGAGATCTCGATCTCCACAGGCTCTACCTGGTAAAATGAAGGTGATTGATTGATTGATTGATTGATATATATGTACATACACAGAGAATAATCAGAGCTTTATCACATTCATACATCAATGGGACACACATCGGAGGAAATGAAGGGTTCAGTGTCTTGCCCAGGGCACTCCGGCATGTGGCTGTTGGTGGAATCGAACGCCCAACTCTTGCATTGGACGACAAATTTTATAAAGCAGAGATTTATTTGAGAAAAAAAACTTTAAACACAATGACACAGACTGGTTTTCACATAAATGTTATAGATGTGTTTTTTTTGTTTTGTTTTTTGGACAATGTGTTCTCCACACTAAACAAGTCCAACATTCAGGCTCTGGGAAGGTTTGGGCTTATATCTGCTTTCTTGATAAAGTTCATTTCCTCTTTTGTGTTCACAGTATTAAAGCAAAAAGGCACAGAGATTTTAGAACAGCATATGCTGCCTTTAGGACCACATATTGTTCAAGAATATTTGTGTTTTTCAGCAAAACCAACCATTGCAGTGAAGAGAACACTACAGCACCTGCAGTTTTTTTTTGTGTGTGTGCAAAAACAGGGTGTAATGTCACATTTTGTTGTATTGAAGTGAGTTAAACACCAGGTAATGATATACCTTTTATATTATGTATTAAAACACATAATTTTGGAATTGAGAGATGGTGAAATTACTTATGACCGTATCAGTGCATTTTTAACTTTTGCATACAGATCTTCAGTGTTTCATTTTATAATTTAACTGTTTTGGTGTATTTGTAAGACATGCCACACAACAAACACAGCATCATAAAGCAAAGTGTCATGACATGGGACAGTTTTCTCAGAGTCAGTTTCTTTAATTGTCATTTGCATCACATGTGGTACATGTGGTGGAACAAAATTGTGTACACAGGGTCAAAGTTACATCCAACAATAAAATGTAAATGAAAAACAGTAATTGGAGGTAAGATATGAACTAAGAAAAACATTAACTAAAAATAAGCTAAGCACTAATAGCATGAAAAACAATACATCGAACAGCAGCACTAACATGAGTCTGTGTGAGCAGACAACATGTCCTGACAACATACCTGATCGTGTGCTGAAGGACTGTGCAGGGGAACTCGCAGCGGTCTTCACGGACATCTTTAACATCTCACTAAGCCAGGCCATCGTCCCCACCTGTTTCAAAGCCACCACCATCATCCCTGTCCCAAAGAAGGCAACGCCCGCATGCCTCAATGACTATCGCCCAGTAGCACTCACCCCCATCCTGATGAAGTGCTTTGAACGGCTAGTCATGAAAAGCATCACATCTGTCCTCCCTGCCTCCCTGGATCCCTTCCAATTTGCATACCGACCTAATCGCTCAACCGACGATGCCATCTCCTCTGCCCTCCACACAGCTCTCACACATCTGGACACGAAGGACTCTTATGTTAGAATGCTGTTCATCGACTTCAGCTCGGCATTCAACACCATCATCAATACTGTTTACATTTATTACTACTGCTTTACATTTATTACTACTGTTTACATTTACACTACTTTTATCTACACTACTGCAGATACATATACAGCATTCTCTGACTAGCCTTATCTAAGGATGCCAAATGTGCCTTATGTGCCTTACTTCATATGCCACTTTGCCTCTATACCAACATCAACTACCTCATACATATACTGTGTACATCAACTTATATGCTGCTGTGCCACTCTTTGCAAATGTCAACGCTAGAAACTTCAGTTTATTTTATAGATTTACGTTTTTATACTTTTCATACTACTATGCAAAAACTCAGGACAGTATTACACTTTTATTATTTCATTTTATGCTTATGTTCATTGGGTGTTTGGTGTTTCAGTGTTGGTGTAAATTTTCATACTTTTATACTATTATGAAAAAACTCAGGACAGTGTTACACTTTTTTACTATTTTATGCTTATGTTTATTAAATGTTTTAGTGTTTAGTGTTTAGATGGTTACTGTTGCACCGAGGGACTGAGAGAAACGCAATTTCGGTCCTGTGTATGTCCTGTACATATTGCAGTTCTGACAATAAAGTTGACTTTGACTTTGACTTTGAGATGAGCACAAATGAACACATAAACATGAAACAGATCAGCAGCAACATGAAACAGATCAGCAGCAACATGATGTGATTTTTCACAGTGATTATTCTGGTTAGATACTCATGAGTCTAACAGCCTCATGGTAGAAGCTGTTCCTCAGTCTAGTGGTTCTACACTTAATGCTCCGTAATCTCCTTCCTGAGGGGAGCAGGGCCAAAAGTGTGTGTGCTGGATAAGTGGGGTCCTTCAAGATGCAGGTGGTCCTCTTCCTGCATCTAGATGTGCAGCTGTCTGTGATGGGGAGGCTGACTCCAAAAGTCTTCTGTGCAGCCTTCACCACTCTGCAAAGCTTTCTCATTCATAGGATACATTTTTTTGCATTAAATATAAATACGTATTCTAAATGTGTCGATTTTCTAAAGAAAGGCCATGAAATATTGTTTTCGTTGCAGAGAAATATTAAAATCACAACGAAAATGGTGTTGGATCAAAAGTAAAGTGCAAAATATTTGGCTCATTTACCTTTTCCATCTTTTCTCACCCCAGTGGTTTTGCAACCAGTCCTTGGTGACAGCGGGCTAAAGCTGTCTCTTTTCTACTCGGCTGACCAATTGCACATCCAAGCAAACCACATGCCGGCAGTAGATATGTATCCAAACTGAGGCCTTTTCATCCCAGGGACACACGGTGAAAGCCCTTAATAAATATATATATATTTATATGAATCCCTGTTACTCTCTCTGTTCCTCCCTGCAGTTTGTGAAACGCAGTTCTTCCAGCTTTACAAGTCATCCAGAATGCTTCAGCAACACTTGAAGGAGAAAAGATCTCCGCTGCTGTTACCTCTGAGTTTCAGAATTGATTTTTGAAGACTTTTCTTTCATGGCTCAGCTGGTTATGTCCTGTGGCTATCTCACAATCCTTGATGTTCTGTGCAAGCTGGAGTGCAGCTTTGAGGGTTGAGATCTTAAGACTGGCTCCTTTTGATTGTTCCCAGTCTTGATTGAAAAGAGCACATTATTTTCTAAAAACTACATTTATGATGGCTGTACAAAAGAACTAAAAATGTAGGATGGTAGTATTGGACTTATATAAGTAAGGCTGCAGGTAAACAACTTACAGTTTAGCTCAGGGGACAATCAAGGTCACCCTGGAAATGTGAAATCTCCGGGTTGTGCTTTGTTACTCATCTCATAGCTGTATATAAAATTGTTATTTCTACCATTTATAGGATCTAATGACCTAAATTAAGACCCTTTAATAAAAATATGTTCCTGAAATAATCAAAAGGCAAAATACATGTATTTTTACTCATTAAAAATGTAAAGCTCTTAGTTTTTTTAGATGGTAATTAAAAAAAATAATTTCTAGAATCCTATTGGTTAGTCTGACAAATGATTTGGGTTTAAGAAAGTTGGTAAGAAAATGTGTTGGTAAATTGTTAGGTAAGTTGGTAAAAGCAAATTTGAGAATGGTTTATTGAGAAGATCTACAGTTTATGTCCTTTATTGTACCGACTAAGTGTTATGTTCACCAAGAACACACTAACAGGAGGACGCATGATGCTAATATAATGGTTCAAACATTCAATTTATTAATCAGCTCCTTTCTGACAAAAAAAAAAAAAGATGAACCCCCAATTCCTGTGTCCTGTTGAGGTCAATGAGGGCAATTCTGCCTAGTCGACCTCCCCAGGTTGGTTTGCTCGAAAGGATCACAGGCTCTTCTTCAGGATTTAAAAACTCTTTATAGTTGAACAAAATGCACAAACAAGAATACAGATCTGGAGAATTGCTTCTAATTGCACTGCTCAACAATTCTGAAAATGATGAGCTGTACATTAGTCTTCATACTATGATGTGCCCTCCCCATTTGGTGGATCAGTGGTCACAATCTTATCTAGCTACTCACAGCTCACTCTGCTCTGGTTACACAGCTCATTTTTTCTGACCAAATCTTCCTGGCTCAAGTCATGTACATATAATTATCCAAAGAGTATCACATCCTGTCCTTCCCCCATTTTTATCTTACACCCAACTAAGCTGTAGTTTTGAGTTTTAATCCCAAAATGACATGGATTAAGACCTTTGCTCTAAACATCTATGGCTACCATTATTTCTATGTACAGTATAT
>JBBPBX010010445.1:2914-12914 GCA_038048925.1 Garcialebias charrua
AAACTTTTCATAGAAATCAAAAGTAACAATTATTTTTCATTATTTCAACTCAATTTTATTTTGGTAAATTAACAACATTACAAAAAAAGGGAAAAACTATCAAATTCTATTTTACAAATCAATAAATTACCAAAAAAGGAAAAGGGGTGGGGGGGGTTGTATCATCAGTAAATATTATAAATTTCAAAATACTGTATGCTGTAAAAATATAATTTCAATAAAGTATAAATAATTCAGGTCCTAGAACTGAGCCTTGAGGAAGACCACATTTAATTTACCGTATTTTTTGGACTACAGTATAAGGCGCACATCCTTTAATTTTCTCAAAAATCGACACTGAGCCTTATACTCAGGTGCACCTTGTGTATTCTGGTTGTACTTACTGACCTCGAACCAATTTTATGTGGAATGAGTTGAATAAAGTTTGACTTATCTGACTGTTTTGTTTCGCTTAATGCACCTTATAATCCGGTGCGCCTTATAGTCCGAAGACTACAGTAGTATGTTTTTATAGCAAATGCCATATTAGTAACCTAAAACTAAAATATTGATACTAACTACACTTAAGTACTGAAAAATGAGTTTGATGCAGCAGATATGTTGTTTATTACTGTTAAAATCATAATCAGATGCTGCTCATTCCTTTGCTCTTCTTGTTTTTTGTTTTGTTGTTGTTTTTTTAAGCTGGCAAATTCAGCTAAAAAGGTAAAGTCGGTGTATTGATGTGCTGCTGTGTACTTTCATTGTGTTCTGTGCTTGTGTTGACCTCGGTTACACGTGTAGCCGAGCCTTCATAAACAGAAATGTGACTTTGTGATGATCAGCTGTTCTAAGGTCATGTCTGCTGTGGATTTGCTCCTCAGGGAAAAGGCCAGAGACGACGGCTAAGCTATCACACACCGCCGTCACCTCCAGTCAGTCCTCGGCTGCCATCTGTGGCAGACGTTGTGAGAGAAGAGAGCATGACTGAAGAGGGAGCAGAGTCGCTCGACGTCCCCGAACATCAGCAGGCAGCCATGCAGCAGGAAGAGAAAGTGTTGACGGAGCAAATAGAAAACTTACAGAAAGAGAAGTAAATTCATCTGTTGTTGGCTCAACGAATAGAAAGTGTCTGTCTTAACGTCAGACGTGGAAAAATCCCATCTGCTTGTGTTGGTGATGATGATGATGTTCTTGACAGAGAGGAGTTGACGGTGGAGATGCTGACTCTGGAGCCCCGAGCATCAGACGATGAGACCCTGGAGTCAGAGGCCTCTATTGGTACAGCAGACAGCTCTGAAAACCTCAACGTGGACTCTGAGGAAACCACTTCAGACTTCTCTGGTAACAGTTTCAAACTTATTGTAACAGTTCAAAATGTCCTGATACATGCTCAATAATCCAGGTAGGAAGATCTAACAAAGTTAAGTCTGGTCCCCTGGATGGACTAAAAAAATAATTAAAAAAAACTGTTTTTGAAACGTTTCGTCTTTTAACCAAAATACTTCTTCAGTCTGAGGAGCTCAGTCATAAATGGATCAACCAGTTTGCTGCTGACAGCCAAAACTAGCCACACACATGATGGAGGACCATCATCCTAACAACTGATTGTTAGTTCTCTGATAGTTGTTTGCTATTCACAGAGGGCTGAGTGATACTAGCAATAACAACATTGTAAGAGGGGGACAGTTGAACACGGAGGCCTCCACCCCTGTTTAATGATGGACGGTTTCTCTTCACAAAGATGGCCTCCTTTACTCCTCTCAAACGTTCCTTTCTATCAAGGATGTGAACATCTTCATCCCTGAAAGAGTCAAACTGCAAATGCTGGTCTGTGTGGGTGGGTTTGCGGTACAACTCAGTTTACAGATGTCTTCCATAAGAATGGTGGACGTATCGCATCATTTTTTCATTCAACCTTTATTTAATCAGGTTAGTCCCATTGAGCCACGAGGACTCATTAACAAGAGAGACCTGGAAATTTTATCATGTGAACAGCTAGTCTTGGCTGTCTCCAACAAACTGGTTGATCCACTGTGAGAAAGTGCTGTTTATAAGACTGAGTTTGTTGCGGCTCCTCAGACTGAAGAAGTCTTTTGGATAAAAGACTAAACTTTTCAGCAAATTTTTTTTTTTTACTCCGTCCATAGGACCTGACTTTGTTAGATTATCTTAGCAGGTTTTTGCTGTGTAATTGAGTGAATGTCTCTATGAAAGAACAAACTTGACATAACTTTGCTCTTGTTATAGAGAGAAATCCCGTGGTGTCCTCCCCGTGGCCTCGCAGGAACGATGGGCAGAGCCACCGGCGACACGCTCACCACCAGCAGCCTGACTGCCTGGACTCTGTAGACTCTTACTCCACTGTTTCCTCCTACTCCTCCTCATCACACTTCCAACAATCATTTTCTTCCTCCTCCGCCGCCTCCCGACGGTTTCGGTTCCACTCCAAGACTCCGAGCCAGTCTCAGGTCCAGTACCAGAGTATATCTCAGTCGGCCCGCTTCGACACCAGTCCCACAGAGCAGGAAGGCACTTATGATGAAAGGCCCCAGTTTACAAGCCACGGCACGTACAATCCAGAGAAGGGCAAACAGAAACTTAGAGGAGCAAGACATTCAATGGTCAAGCACACGAGAGAAGGGGAGGGCCCTGCCGGGGACCCTCCTGACATACCACAGCACCTGGTACTGTACGGTAATAACGAATTCATGGTATGAAGGACATCAGGACAACAAAACTCTCCCAGTTTGACTCCAGGCAAACATATTAATTCTCAACAGGAGGCAGCATTAAAGCAAATGATGTCCACTCTTTGAATCAGTCTTGCTTAGCCCTTCCTGGTTGACTCCTGCAGAAGCACAGTGCTCAGTGGGTCAGGAAAGGGCTCCACTGTTGCCACCCATGCTTTCAGTGCCTTGACAGCTCCTTCGAGGAGACGCACTGAGCAGCAGGATGGAGATAAAGGACCTTAGCAGTATAGAGAAGAGCCCTCGGCATCAGGGAACGTTACAGAGTGGGAACACTGGTCTGAATGAGAAACCAGACATCATCAGGTGTCACATGTTCTAGTGGACTTCAAGCCCACTGGTATTGTATTCATTGCTTTTTGAGTTTACAGTTGATAACAATCAGTGTAAGCAGTGGATGTTCTATTATTACAATTTGATTTTTCTGTATTTAATAAATTTTATTATCACAGAAATGCTTTATAATAATATACAAGTATAAATACTGTACAAAGCTGGAACGCCAGCCTCAGCTGGGTAGTTGAAATTAAATATTTATCTTTTTTTTTTCTGATTATCCTAGATTAGGGTGTTCAGATTTGGGCAGTGAATGATATATTTGTGTGTGCGTACGTGCGTGCGTGCGTGCGCGCATGTGGCTGTATGAGTGTGAAAGATAAAACCACTTCATAAGTTTCTGCTGCTTTTTCCCTGTTTGAGGGGAACGCCACTATCAAAGGGACCAAGTCTGTTGGTGTGTACTCCATCCAAGGACATCCCATCTCTTTAAGAACGTCAGACGTGTTCGAGATGTCTGCACTCTTCTGAGTGACAGCCATCCAACGGTCGTAATGTACAATGCAGTTCACTCTGTTATCGACGCCATTGTTACCAACTCCCTCCTGTCTCTGAGGTGTTTGCTTGATAGCAACCAAGAAACGGCATCAAATCATTTTGTCTTCTGTCGTTATTTATGACTCGGCTCTGAACTTTGGATTACAAAAAAACAAACGCATCTTTTAAAGAAGAATTGTGCGTTTACAGGAACAACACGGCTCATGTGCAAGCAGCTCCCTTTCAGTTGAACACTGATGTGGCAAAATAAGTCATGCAAAAAGAATTAAATCAATAAATTTTGTTGTTCGTTACATTTCATGGAATGGAGACTTGTCTGTGACATCTGGCTCATGAATACAACATAAAACAGTTCAAAAACGAAATAAATAAGAACTTTTAATAACATTGCAGAAACATGAAAAACACTCACAAATTCAATGTACATTAAAAACAACGTGGTTTTGTTACGAGAGGCTACGTTTAAAGTGGACCATGCTCAGGACGGTCACAGCAGAGGGAACAAGTGTTTTTTTTTTGTACCTGTTCTGGGTACAGAGGGACCATCCGCCTCCTGCCAGACGGCAGCAACTTTAATAATGTTCACAGTTCGTGAGTTGGGTCATTATAAATGACCAGAACTTAATTATACAGGTTGGATTTATTGATGACCAATTTTTATATTTGCTTGTTTGACATCCCCGTACAACTTGTCCCTGTCTCTGACTAGGGGGTTCTCAAATCATGGGACTGTATTGAAGGATCTGTCAACCAGTGAGCTGTGCACCAGTCACAGAGTGTGTTTGATTGCATTAAATAATCAGTCATCAAAATTCTTGCTAAATAATCAAGGTAAAAATTTAACAATTTTCATCCGGACAGTTTCTTTTTTTTGTGCTGAAACATTTCACCTTCCATCCAGAAGGCTTCATCAGTCAAGGAAACACAACACAAAACTGGTTCTTCCCCCAACAGCTTACTCCAAGGTGGAACAAACCAGTTACGTTGGTGCTAAGACAGTCTCTTTGGCACGCCCCCTCCTCCAGTGCCGGCCCTCTCCCTCGTCGACAGTCATGTCAAACTGGTTCAAAACCAACAAAGTCCATGCTCAATAATCCAGGTATACAATCCAACAATTTTCAGGTCAGATTATTGAGCATGGACTTTGTTGTACAAACAGTTTTCCCCACTAACCAGTACACTGCAGTGGACCATCCAGTTTGCTGGCAATAAAATGGTTTCTAAAGAATGTGATAACTGCTGATTGGTTCATATAGTTTATTAACAAAAGTTGAATACAGTAACGTCAGTCATGGTATGCACAGGGTGTCAAACGCGCTTACAAAAAGGAGCCAAAAGTAACAACTTGGTTCAAACTAAGGGCTAATTTTAGAAACTACCGTACATTAATTCAAGTCAGATACCCGATGTCTGTTCTTGGTCCCAGGTTCTTCAACAAGAGTTTGGTCTCATTTGATGTTCACTGTTGTGCTTTCCCATAATCGATTACTGACAAAATTCAAGTGATGAAAGTATTTTACGTTAAAGATGTCATCTTGGGGGCCAGAGAAGATGTCTCTGTCTGGTCCTAACTTGGGAGCCAGACAGAAGGAGAAATCCCACACAAGAAAGGCTCTAGAGCAATGCGGATATGGGCCTTCCTGAAAGCAGAGAAGAAACCCAAACAGGACTCCAGCCAGCCATCAGGTGAAAAGAAGGAACCCAGACCAGTGGTCATTCCGTATGTTGCAGGAGTTTCAGAGAAACAGACGTTTATTTTCTAAACACAATGGCCCTCATTCACGAACCGTTCGTACGCACAAATTTGTTCTTAAACTGTGCGTACGAGTGATTTAGAATCATTTGTGGCATTCAACAATGTTTTCGTATCCTAGGATTTTTTTCAGATACGAACAAAATTTACGAGTGGTCCGGACCTGTCGTATAATTTAGGAGCAGTCGGTCCGCTGTTATCCAGATGGATTTCCCTAACTAATAACTTCATATTTCGTTATTTAGAAAATATTTTGGGTTTAAAAAAATCACGCACCATAATTATTCTTGACAATAGGTTATTCTGTTTGAATTAGAATTATAATTTTAAGTTTAATTTGTCTGGTGTGTCGCGCAGGCTTCAGTGAGTCGTGCGCTCCCCTTGGTCATCAAAGCCGCTCCTCATATTAACACCCAGGTACATAAAATCCCCATACACCGCCGCAGAACAAGTACGAATTAAGACTGATCTTGTGCCAAACACCATCGGAGCAATTGATTATTATATCTGATTCGAAATATAACCTGCAGAATGTGGTTGCGCGCTGACCAGGCACTGGACAAAAAGATCTAATATCCGGGGAGATACAACATTATGAAATTGTCCGTATCTGCCACATATCCAATATGTTTCCGGTGGTATACGGGGAGATCTCATCTGTAACAGATCTTAGTACAGGATATCCCACGCATACCCATCTGTGATAGATCCTAGCACTGGATATTTTTCTGGATCCTCATACATGATAAATCCTAGTATAGGATATTTTCGGGATACACATCTGCGATAGATCCTAGTATAGAATATTTTATGCATACCCATACTTGAGAGATCCTAGTATCGGATATTTTCTGGATACTCATATGAGAAAGATCCTACTACTGCATATTTTCCAGATACATATCTGTGATAGATCCTAGTATTGGATATTTTCTGGATACCCATACATAATAAATCCTAGCATTGGATATTTCCGGATACAAATCTGTGACAGATCCTAATATTGGATACTCTTTAGATACACATCTGTGATAGATCCTACTATTGGATATTTTCTAGATACCCATACTTAATAAATCCTAGTATTGGATATTTTCCAGATACCCATCTGACAGATCCTCATATTGGATATTTTCCGGATACCCATACACAATAAATCCTAGCATTGGATATTTGCCGGATACACATCTGTGACAGATCTAACTATTGGATATTTTCTGGATACTCATAGATAATAAATCCTAGTATTAGATATTTTCCGCATACACATCTGACAGATCCACATTTTGGATATTTTCCGGATAACCATACATAATAAATCCTAGCATTGGATATTTACCGGATACACATCTGTGATAGATCCTAGTATTGGATATTTTCCGGATACCCATACTTAATAAATCCTAGTATTGGATATTTTCCGGATACACATCTGACAGATCCTCATATTGGATATTTTCCGGATACCCATACATAATAAATCCTAGCATTGGATATTTGACGGATATACATCTGTGACAGATCCTAGTGTTGGATATTTTCCGGATACCCATACTTAATAAATCCTAGTTTTGGATATTTTCCAGATACACATCTGACAGATCCTCATATTGGATATTTTCCGGATACCCATACATAATAAATACTAGCATTGGATATTTGCCGGATATTTATCTGTGACAGATCCTGGTATTAGATATTTTCCGGATACACATCAGACAGATCCACATATTGGATATTTTCCGGATATCCATACGTAGTAAATCCTAGTATTGGATATTTTCCGGATACACATCTGTGATAGATCATAGTATTAGATATTTTTTGGATACCCATACATAATAAATCCTAGTATTGGATATTTTCCAGATACATATCTGACAGATCCTCATATTGGATATTTTCTGGATACTCATACATAATAAAGCCTAGCATTGGATATCTTCTGGATACCCATACATAATAAATCCTAGTATTGGATATTGTCTGGATATGTATATTTAACTTTTCATTAATTTTCATTCAACCTTTATTTAGTCAGGTAAATCTTATTGAGCCTCATGGGCTCATTTACGAAAGCGAACTGCTAAAACTAAAGAACGATGAACAGACTACACTTGCTTATTGTGTGTGTGTGTGTGTGTGTGTGTGTGTGTGTGTGTGTGTGTGTGTGTGTGTGTGTGTGTGTGTGTGTGTGCGTGTGCATGTGTGTGTAAAATGTTATCTTTACACAAATCCTAAAGGATTTTCTTTTTCTATCAAATGTATATTACACAGATAGGGGATGTGTCAAAGATGTCAAAGATTAGCAACAAAACTGACCTTAGTATCAAATACTCCCTGTGGTATCCCTCATGGCCAAAACTATTCCATTGACCACCAATTAAAATTAAAATTGATTTTATCTCTCTTTAATTAGCTTTAAACTCTACCATTCAACAGTTTTTTCCATTGTAAGAAATCCTTGTATTTTGAGATTATATTTTATTGCATCATGAAACCACCAGGGGTCACTAAAAGTTATCTATTTGCAGGTTTGAAATTATTTCTGTTAATCAAAATGTTGATTTGGAGTGGATGTTAAGAATTTATTTAACTCACACATACACAAAGAAAAAAAAAGGTATATCCACTGGTCGTCATGAAGCTCCATGAAAAAGCTCACCATAAAATAGTAGTTAAACAGAACTTGGTCCACATAAGTTGCTTACTTGGTGGGTTAACTTCAGTGTGCTTTGGACTACTCTGACTGAGGAAGCCCTCTGGAGTGAGGGTGAAACGTTTCTGCTAAAAAGAAACTGTCCAGATGAACTGATTGAGAATGAGCGGATTTGATACCTGGACTATTGAGAATTAACTTTCTTGTCTTGAACCACTTTGGACATGTCTGCCTGCCTGGGAGGAGTCGACGAGGGACACGCCCCCAGAAACCATCTTGGCTACAGCAAACTGGTTGGTCCACATAAGTTGCTTACTTGGTGGGTTAACTTCAGTGTGCTTTGGACTACTCTGACTGAGGAAGCCCTCTGGAGTGAGGGTGAAACGTTTCTGCTAAAAAGAAACTGTCCAGATGAACTGATTGAGAATGAGCGGATTTGATACCTGGACTATTGAGAATTAACTTTCTTGTCTTAAACAGAACTTGTTTCCTCACAGAATCCATTGTTTTGGATCTTGTTCAAATTGAATTACTATTTCATTCATTTAACCTTTATTTAGGCAGGTTAATCCCATTGAGCCTTGAGGACTCATTTACAAGAGAGACCTGGTTACAAACAAAGAATGATGACAACATCAAAGGTATGCTGGTGAAGATTCTCAGTCGTCCAGGACATGATAAAATCAAAAAGGCGTTCAATACAAGATCAACTCGACTTTATTTGTTGCAAAAGACGTTTCGACTTTTTCAATTCACGCTGGACCGAGCGCCGCGCCACGCGCGTGTGCTGCGCGTGGGGGGTTCACAGCAGAGCTCAGCGTGAAGCAGCGTGTGGCTCCAACATTTTCGCTCCAAATACTTGATGTCATTTGAGCAGAAGCAGGGCGGAGCGTTTACCTACGGGACAAATTGAGGTCGCTGATTGGTCATTTGCTGACAGCCTACTGATTTGATTGACAGGTTGGGAAAGGCAGAGGGCTGCGCAGCTTTGTTCTGTGTTTATATGTTAATAAAAAAAGTCCTAAAATTTAAAATTAAAACAGGGAGCGCTGGTCCTTCAGCCCACACAGCAGACAAGCACACCAGGAAATGTTTAGAACCTGCGCATCCACGTTGGACATGACTTTAGTTCGCTCGTGACAAGTTCATTCATTCCTCCTCATCTGAGGAGGAAGCGAATGGTGACCGCTTCAAGCGATCACTTGACTTTTGGCAAAAAAACAAAAGAAAACCCAAGTTCAGCGATGAAGAAGGGATATTTAATACATTTGTGTAACATACAAAACAGTCCACCACCAGGGCAGTTTAATATGAGACAATGCGCGCGCGAGCGGTCGTAAAATTTGAGCTTGGCGCGTTCGCGCGAGCGTTCAAAGGCTTGTGCAACAGCGCTTACACGGCGCTGGCAGGGCGTGGCGCAGCGCTCGCTCCAGCGCAGATCTATGCCTCGCCCTTTACAACTCAGTTTTGGGGTTGATTCCCAGACGGGAAGCAGAGGTGTCTTGTCTGTGAATTAAGGCCCCAGTATAGCTTTGCGTTATTCCAAGCGCCGCGGCACGTCCAGGGAGCGTCGTGGGAGCGCCGCGGAACAAGCTTTTGATCACGGGCGTGAACGCGCCAAGCTCAAATTTTACTACGCCTACGCGCACGCGTTGACAAACTGCCTCGCACCGAACTGTTTTGATACACAAATTTATTAAATTCCTCTTCTTCATCGCTGATCTGGCATTTTCTTTTGGTTTTTTTTGCCAAAAGTCAAGTGATCACTTGAAGCTGTCACCATTCACTTCCTCCGAGGAGGAGGAGGAATGAATGAACTTGTCACGAGCGAACTAAAGTCATGTCCAACGAGGCTGCACCAGCATATTTCCTGGTGTGCAGGTCTGCTGTGTGGGCTGAAGGAGAAGCGCTCCCTGTTTTTATTTATTTTTTAAAACTTTTCATGAACATATAAACACAGAAAACCGTTGCGCAGCCCTCTGTCTTTTTTCGCTCCGCCCTGCTGCAGCTGCTGGAGCCTGCACT
>JBBPBX010010445.1:43459-57903 GCA_038048925.1 Garcialebias charrua
CATGGAGGAATGTTTTGTGACACAAAATGTATTAAATTCTCCTTCGTTCCTGATCTGGAGTCGGACTTTTCTTTTGTTTTTTCGCCAAAAGTCACGTGATCGCTTTCTCCTCCGCTGACTCCATGCATTAAAACCGCAAATAAAGACAACAGTTCAGCACGCGAGCGGAAAGCTATTTGTTTTTGTTGTGTGATTTCAAACAGTTCTTCTTCTACGGTAGATTTCTTCTTCTACACCTTTCTTGCAACATATGCACAGGTTTTAGAGGGTACTGCCTCCTGCTGGTCCGTAAAAGAACAGCACTTTGCCATGCGCCGCCGTGCGTCAACCATAAACACAGTGGCGACACTGTAAACGCATTTCGCCGCACGGCACAGTGCACGCGCAGCGCGCGCGCTCCAGCCTGCGGACCAAAGCGCGAGTCTAACTCAGCCTTTAGTCCCAGCCTGACAATTACCCAGTCATACACAGACACAATCACACAGACCCACCCTCATCCTCACCCTCACTCATTCAAAGACATACAATAACAACACATTCCATTCTTGCTCCCGATACGCACTCTATACCCCCCAGGTCCAAGACATGTACCTGCCTCCTATATGGGTCAGCCCACACCCAAACCAGGAGGTAGACACATTCATTCTGGGGCGGAGAGGAGCCGACATCCAAGACCCGACCCAAGCCAAGCCCAGCCAACAAGACACCCCCCACCCCAGAGAGACCACACACCCGACCACCCCCATACACCGCCATCCACCAAGCACATTCCCCCAGCCGACCGCCAGCCCTGCCCCCGGCAACCCTCCAGTAGTTCAGGTAAACAACCAATGACCTGCCCCTCTTCCGGATCCCAACCCCCGAATGGCAGCCAGGGAACCAGGTGGGGTAGAAAAAAAAGGGGAATAAGACCCCGACCCCCGGAATGGCAGCCAGGGAACCAGGGGGTAGCAAGAGAAAAAAAAAACATAAGACCCCGACACACACACCCCCGCCCCCAGATGTGCTGTTGATGTGTGTTGTTGTAAAGTGCTATTTAAAAAAAGGAAAGAAGAAGGAGCAGAGGCTGACATGATGCCAGTTTCCCCTCCACCCCAACTCTAATCCAAACCCTTACTGTCTAAATGCATCATTGGAAGTGAGCACAGGCACAGGGGGCGAGAGTAGTGTCATCCCGCCACCCATAGCCATAGTGCCCACCCCAAGTTCCTATATGTGAATGTCATGAGGATGTTATGAGTGAATGTCTAAGGTGTATAATAAAATTGAGTCCCAGGTGGCTCTGTCAACAGAGATGTAAAATTGTTGTAGCACACCCGAGCCCCAAAATCCCTACATGTATGAAATTTGAAAATGAAGAGGGTGGAGGTGCGCGGTGAGGGATGGGGAGAAAAATAACTGCAGGAGAAAATGCTCCCGCAGGGAGTCAGCTCCCCCACTGAACCCCAATAGCCCCACCCCCCTGTCCCCCGAGCCCCACCCAAGGAGTAAGGCTAAGATCACGTTCATTTTTTCAACATTTTTCTCTGAAATCTTCAGACAACTGACTCGATGTTTGTCTTGTTATGCTACTTTTGGCTTTTAGCTATATTAATTTTTTTTAACTTTTAACTACAATTTAGATTTTTTTTAAATGTATCTAAGGTTTTTCTAAATTGATCTGTTAGCTCCTGCTCATCTATATAACTACATTCAGCTTTTAGTTACAGTTTAGCAATATTTAGATTTTAGCTCTGGTTTTTCTCCTTTTATTGTTTCTTAACAGTTTTCCTATCTTTTGCTTTGAGCTACAGTTTTGTTAACTTTTGGTTTGAGATACTATGGGGCGCTGTTTGTAAAGTTGCACAGTGAAAAAGTAACACATATATTGATTTATTTAGCTTTTAAAAAGAAAAAAATAGGGGTTATTGTTTTCAAAGTCATATTTTCACCATGTTATTCATACATTTGTAAATGTCATAGTTCCCAACTAAATATTTAATTTACAAGATACTGTAAATATTAACTTTACAAACTAAATACTTAACTAGCAAGTTAAATATTTAGGTATGAGGCAAATATTTAGTTAGCAATTTAAATATTTAGTTTACTCACTAATTATTTAGGTATAAAGTAAATATTTAGTTAGTAAACTAAATATTTAGGTGTAAATTAAATATTTAATTTATACCTAAATATAGTAGTTTACTAAGTTACTTAGTTTAGTTTACTAACCAAATAGTTAATTTGCAAGTTAAGTATTTAGTTTGTAACCTACCTTGTAAATTAAATATTTAGTTGGGAACTATGACATTTGTAAATGTATGAATAACATGGTGAAAATAAGACTTAAAAAATAACCCTGATAAGATTATGACTATGAATAACGCAGATGATACACAGATTTATGTACCAGTAAAGAAAGCAGACCACACTTCTCTCCAGTCTTTTCTTCTATGTTTGGAAGATTTGAAGACTTGGATGTCTCTAAATTTTTTGAAACTGAATGAAGACAAGACAGAGGTAGTTATTTTTGGAAGTTCATATGGAAAGTCTTTGCCCGTTGATTGCCTACTGACTCAATATATCAAGCCAGTTGTTACGAATCTGGGGGTAAAGATAGATGCAGATCTAAGGCTGGAATCTCAAAACAGAACAGTTGTGAGATCCAACTTTTTTCACTTAAGGCAGTTAAGTGAAACCCATTCTTCAATGGCAGCATTTTGAAACAGCAATCCATGAATTCGTGACCACACGGCTGGATTATTTTAATGCACTTTATGCTGGCATAAGTGATTCATGCATTTCCCAGCTTCAAAGGGTTCAAAATGCTGCCACACGACTTTTAACAGGTACACGGAAATTTGACAGTATTTCCCTTGTTTTGGCCTATAGGATTCACTTTAAGATACTTTTATTCGCTTTTAAAGCTCTAAATGGCCACTCTCCTCCTTACTTGACTGAGCTGCTACATTTTTACACTCCTTCCCGTTCTCTCAGATCTGCTGACCAGCAGTTTCTGAGGATCCCGAAAACTAGGCTCAAGCTCAGAGGTGACCGTGCTTTTTCAGTGATCGCCCCTAAACTCTGGAATGATCTTCCGAGTGACATAAGACAAGCCTCGTCCATTGTAGTTTTTAAGTCTCTTCTTAAAACTCATCTTTTCTCTTTGGCTTTTGGCGCAATCCGAGATGTTTGATTTTGTTTTATTGTGTGAAATTTTTATTGTTTTAAGTGTTGTTGTTATACCTGACCTTTCTATTTTATGTTTGTGTACAGCACTTTGGTCCAACGGTTGTATAAAGTCCTTTAGAAATAAAATTGGTATGGTAACTATTATAAAAAAACTCCCTTTGAAAATGACCAGACTATCCCTTTAAGTCATTGTCTGTAATTGTAATATTCATGAAAAAAATCCCATAAAACAGTTGAAACAGTTGTTGTACCTCAGAGGCATACCAGTCCCTTTTGGTGCTGTCAAACAGGTAGCAGTAGCCGCCGTACCAAGTCCATCCAGAAGGACAGGACTTACAGGAAGCTGTAAAACATCTGGACACTCAGCCAGGCTGCACAGCTGCATCATATTCACCATCGATTACAGAACAACCACACAAGAAAGGAAAGACTGGACTCGGTTAAGAAGGACCGAGACTGGAAATCTGTTTCTACACGACAACCCCTAGAGTACCGTATTTTCCTGAATATAGGCTGCACCTATGGCAAAATGTGGACCGTGTTTAGCTCTGCTGCAAATGTCTGCCACAGGAGCGCACAGCAAGGCTTTTAAGAAGATTAACACTTATTGTTTGATAAAAATTATAGCAAATATGTGTCTGAGCTAAACTTTTCTTTAATAAATGAACGTAATTGTGAAATGAGCTGGATTTAAAAATTTGTTTCGCTACGTCTGATGAAACAAAATGTGCACGCGCAGCACAAAACATGCATTAGCAGCGAACAGACCTGCATGTACCGGTATTTTAATTTTAGCAGGATAAACACCTAAAAATATATATATTTGTTAGCTGACATTATTGTAAGAGTGTGTCTCAGTTTAATTTTTGTTAATAAATGATTACAAATTAGCTTATTTTATAAAAATCCATAAATAGGTTGCACCTGAATATAGGTCACAGGGCATGCAAAAATGATAAAAAGCTGCAACCTATATTCCGGAAAATACAGTGAATGTGGAGGTTCTGGTTTTTATCGCCGTCAGCGCTCTGCAGCTTCATGCACGAAACATGAACGGTCCAACAGTTTAGCTCACATCGTGTGATTTCAAGCACCCACCACCTCTAAAGGACAGAAGCACCAACCTAGTTCTGTGTTGCAGTAGCCCTGTGGAGACGAGAACAAACAGAATCAGAACCTGACTGGTACAACTGGCAGCTCTGTGAAGCACTGTTTGTCTTTTTTCTTGTTTCCTTCTGACAACGTCGATTAATTTCACAGAAAACTGAAGGCAACAACTTTAACAAGCTTACGTTTGATGCGATTCCCAGCAGAGGAACAAGAAAGCAACTGGAAAGCAGCAACACGAAGAGAAGACGAGACGTCATCTGTGGGAACAAAAAGAAATTTAAATTAGAACTTGAATGTCTAAAACACCAAATTATTGAGGTCGGACCAAGTCTCATTTATTGCTTCCAAATAAAGAGTTAAAATTCTGACTAGTCAAACTTCAGATGAAGAACAAGACTCAGATTTGACCTGTTGTGACGTTTGGTCTGAGCAGCAGGAGCCGTGTCACTCGCTGGAGGAAGGATGCCTTCAAAGAGCAAACGCAGACTTTATATACCTTCGTCTGGTCTGTGGGCCTGCGTCCAACTGGTGACAGCTCATTAGTTAAAGAATAACGCTCCGGGATAGAAATGCTCAACAATTCTGGAGTGACGACCTCTCCCACTCAGCTTCGTGACCTGAGGCCTGCAGAACAAGTTCAACAAATCCAAGTCTCTTAGAGAACTTAGATAACACCGACAGTCCGGTTCGAGCTCACTGGTGCTCGGGTTTTAAACTCTGGATATTCAGGTTGGCTTCAGGTCAGCTGAGTGAGGTAACATCGGACCAGGACAAAAGAACTGCAAGAAAAGTCAAACAAATGAGAGAAATGACATTTTATGTACAAGTAAATGTGTGGCAGGACTCCAGAGGTGGATGAGATCCACCCTGAGTTCCTAAAGGCTCTGGTTGTTGCAGGGCTGTCTCGGTTGACATGTCTTTGCAACATTATGTGGACATCGGGGGCAGTGTCACTGGGGTGGTGGTTCTCCTCTTCAAAAAGGGGAACCAGAGGGTTTGCTCCAGTTACAGGGCATCACTCTCCTTAGCCTCCCAGTAAGGTCTATTCAGGGGTAGCGGAGAAGAGACTCCGACCGTTGGTCTAAACTCAGATCCGGGAGGAGCAATGCAGGTTTCGTCCAGGCCGTGGAACACTGGACCAGCTCTTTACCCTCACAAGAATAAAATATATAAAAATAAAAAACAAAACCACTTTTTTACCTAAATTGTTAGGTTGAAACAAACAGAACAAAAGCTAAAATTTGTGAAACAGTAGGTAAAAGATAAATTTAGAAAAACTTTTTATTAGCTGAAGCTGGCCTGAAGAAACAGGAATGACAGGTGTGCTGGACTTCAACTCATTTTTATGAGCCACATATAGTCATCAGTCAAAACAGCTGCTTTTCGTGCCGTTATACATTTTGTTTTGTTCGACAGCTTCATTGTTAGCAAATGACAAAAGTCCAGGAGAGTTCTGACGTATGATATACATGAAGAGACCCAACGCTGCCGCTGGGGAAATTTTTAACTAAAACAATAAAGGACTCACTTTCCCCTGAGTCCTTAGACTCAACCATCCAGAATCTTTAGACTCTGTCATACTCTGAGTTCTTAGACTCTGGTGCCCCATGAGTCCTTAGACTCTGCCCTCTCAGTTGTGATCATGGAGATTGGACTGAAGAGATCCTTAAAGTACTTCTTCTATCATTCAACAACATCCTCAGTCTATGTCCAGTTATGCACTCAAACCTAACACATCCTGTAAATGGACCGTCTTTCCTTTTCAACTCATCAAAGGCTTTGTCAGGACCTCTTTGAGGACAAATGAAAGTATTTCTTTATTTCTGCCCTGAATTCCCCCCACACTTGAACTTTTGTTTATGCAATCATAGAAGCTGCAATCCATCTGACCATCCTGTACCTACTATGGTAAATGGTAAATAGAGCTTACTTATACAGTATAGCGCTTTCCAACCCCCTATGAGGGGCCCCAAAGTGCTTCACAGTACCAGCCATCCACCCATTCATACACCCATTCATACAACGGTAGCGGTAGACTGCCATGCAAGGCGCTGCCAGTCCCACCGGGAGCAACTCAGGGTTAAGTGTCTTACCCAGGGACACAACGAGGCATGCAGTGACCGGGGATCGAACCCGGGACCTTCTGGTCCTGAGCCGGCTGCCCTGCCTCTACACCATCTTGGCCCCTATCTGCTTCAAGAGTCCTCTGGACAGCCCAGACCCCTACTTCAGCTTCCATCACCACTGGTGTCCAGCAGTTGGTATTCTGGTAGTTTCTACAAAAGGCACCAAAAACTTTTTGCCCACAGCTCCTGGAAGCTGTATCTGCAATAACATAGCTCATGTGGACAAGATGTACCCAACTTTTCTTCAGGCCTTGCAATAGTCTCTTGGAGATAATGAAGATCTCATGAACAGGGGCCTCCACCAGATGTTTTCAGTTCACTGTCACTACTTGTTTGGGGTTTAAAAAACTGTCCAGCAGTCTCCCCTTCCACCTTCCACCAGGTGGTAACCAGTTGACAGATTTGCTCCTCTCTTTCCACGAGTGTCCAAGACAAAAGACTGCAGATCTGATGATACAATAACAACAGTGATCATCATCTTTTGGCCCAACATGGCCTGGTACAAAGTGTACTGATGGACCACCTCATGCTCAAACATAGGCTTCTTTATTGTTAGTCCCTGCCCAGCACAGAAAGGGAAACCCAGGGTCTTCCATGGGACTCAATCACTGTCCACATGAGCATCAAAGTCCCCTAGGTGCGCAATGTAATCCCTGTAAGGCTTTGTTTTCTGGACACAAATATGGAGCTTTTTCAGAGGAGCTGATCATGAATTATTAGCTTCTTCACTTTTATCAAAGTGAAAATAGCAAAACCAAAATACCCAAAATACCACAGAAGCAGCCTGAAGCTTGGGGGTAGGCAGAGAGAAATAGTTATGTGATATCTTGAATAACAATCAGGAGAAAAGGTTTCGAGTGTAGCCAGTTCCTTCAGGTGACTGAGAATATGGGAATGTTTGCTACACCAATAAGAAAAAAAAGACTAGTCTGTTTTAAGATACTGAGTAGTCTACAGAGATTAGAAAATTGTGGCTCAATCTTTAACAGGATTACCGGTAAATCAACTCTCATTGTGTCATAGGCTGTATTCTAGTTGTCTGGTGTTTCTGTGTTCTGTCTGTTTGTGTTTTGATTAAGTTTTCTTTTGTGTTTATGCTATTTGTTCAGTTTAGTTCTGCCCCTGGTTTTGGTTTAGTTTTCAGTTAGTCTCCACATCCCAGGTTTAATTAGTTTCCTGGCCCTGTTCTGTTAATTGTTCCCAGGTGTTTGTCATTACTTCCTGTCTTGTCTGTGTCTATATATACTCTGTCTGCCAGTCTGTCCTTTGTCGCGTCATCGTTGGGTATTCCCTGTCCTGTCCTGCCAACCTGTCGTGTTCCTCGTTCCAAGGTCCTCATGAGCTTTAGCTACCATGCAAGCTTTTTGATTTTTGTATTATTAAAGTGTTTATTTTTATAATTCTTTGAGTCTGAGTCCCTGCCTGCATTTTTGGGTTCTTTCCTGCCTAATCGCCCGCCTGACCAGCCTCTGCGTGATGGATGGCCTCCCGGCCGCCCGCCCAGACACCCTCCTGTTTTTGGACGTTGCCCAGGTCCTTGTGCCGTTGCCAGTTGGGTGCCGTCCCTTGAGGGGGGGGTATGGCATAGTCTGTATTCTAGTTGTCTGGTGTTTCTGTGTTCTGTCTGTGTTTTGATTCAGCTTTCTTTTGTGTTTATGCTATTTGTTCAGTTTAGTTCTGCCCCTGGTTTCAGTTTAGTTTTCAGTTAGTCTCCACATCCCAGGTTTCATTAGTTTCCTGGCCCTGTTCTGTTAATTGTTCCCAGGTGTTTGTCATTACTTCCTGTCTTGTCTGTGTGTATATATACTCTGTCTGCCAGTCTGTTCTTTGTCGCATCTTCGTTGGGTATTCCCTGTCCTGCCAACCTGTCCTGTTCCTCGTTCCAAGGTCCTCGTGAGTTTTTGCTACCATGCAAGCTTTTTGATTTTTGTATTATTAAAGTGTTTATTTTTTATAATTCTTTGAGTCTAAGTCCCTGCCTGCATTTTTGGGTTCTTTCCTGACCAAATAAACCCTAACACATTGTTGTAAACCCCATGAAAAAATGTGTGGTATCGAAATTACACTTTTTTTATTGTTGAATTGCATAAATTGTTTTCATGCACTCATTTCATTTCACCTGGACTACTGTAAGTCCTTGTTTACTTCTCTTAACCTCCTTGGATGATCTCCAGGTTGTCCAGAATGCTTGTGCACCTGTCTTACACGTTTGTCTTATTTTAGTAAATTATAAATTCAACAAAATCCCATCAGCAGGTGACAACAAGGCTTGCAAACAACGTGCATTTATTTAAGCTCATAATCTGAAGGATAACATCAGATATGTCCAATAATATTCCAGTGGCGATGGCTTCGAGGCTTGACATCATGCAGGAAGTGACATCATCACGTCAGACCCATCGGGACAACAAGTTATGGGGACTTAGCACAGACCAAACCGAGGTTGGTGTCACACTGAAGATCGTTGACGTAATCTTTGCCTGTAAAAAAAAAATAGAAATAAGAAAATCAGAGATGTTGACGTGTCGATTTCTTGTAACTCAAACTGATAACGTGCAGCTTGATTCCGTTTTATTCCTAAAAAGATCTGTTTGTTTCCAGTTCTGAGCCCAACATCAAGAGTGACGCTCCATTTTAATATTTTAGTCAAATTAATCCAAAGGAACACACAAAATCTAATCCAACACCCCAGATCGTACTGAAAACTCCTGTCTGCAGGAAAATGATGACTTTTGTACCGTTCAGGTTCATCATCATGCAGTACTCGTTTCCACCCATGTTGTTCGGTTCGGTTTTCCCCCAGCCATTGAAGGTGAACTTTCCCCCATCGCTCCAGAGCCAAGTCCTCTCCCCCTACACAAACGTTTTACAAAGTCAGTTAATTTCCTTTTTCATGTCATGAAAGTGTTTTTGTCTCGCAGAACGCTGACCTTCCCTACAGCGTAGCCTCCGACCCAGGCCTGTGCGTCGGACCCTGCTGCTTTTTTGATCAGTCCTCTGATGAACTCGTATTCACTTTGTGTTGAAAAGGATTCCAGGTTTGCACCGAATGAGTTGCAGAAACGCTGAGAGGGAAGAGGAGACACGAATCACTGTAGCATCATCGTTGTACCACATTACACCACCTTGTTTTCCTGGTTACACTTTCTTCTCAAAACTTTCCAGCTACATTGTTTAAACCAGGTCTTTGTTATAAATGAGTCCTCGAGGCTCAATGACACTAACCTGTAGAAATAAAGGCTGAATGGAAAAAACTACCTCTGCAAAAATGCTTCTGCTATCTACCCATCTCAATCATTCTTCTTTAATGGTAAATGGTAAATGGAGCTTACTTATACAGCGCCTTCCAGCCCTCTATGAGTGGCCCCAAAGTGCTTTACAGTACCAGCCATCTACCCATTCATACACACATTCATACACCAGTAGCGGTAGCCTGCCATGCAAGGCGCCATCCAGACCTACCGGGAGCAACTCGGGGTAAAGTGTCTTGCCCAGGGACACAACGACACATGGTGGGGGGAAGCGGGATTCGGACCTCCAACCTTCCGATCGGGGTTCAGCTGCCACTACCACTGTGCCACGGCCGCCCCTTTCAGCTGTTCCCTCTTCAGGGGGTCTCCACAACAAGTCCTCCTCCATATCACTCTGTCCTCTGTGTCCTCTGTCCTCACTCCAACTACCTCCATGTCCTCTCTAACTGCATCCATATGTCTCCTCTTTGTCTTTTTTCTGCAGCTGCATTTCTAACATCCTTCTAATATACCCACTGTCTCTCCTCTGGACATGTTCAACCCATCTCAGTCTGGCCTCTGTTGTTCAACCTGTGCTGTACAAACTTTAGTTTTGTTGTTTTACATTGGACGCTCGTCCTGACTCAACCCTCTCCATTTATTGGGCTTGGGACCAGAACCAGCGATCCACTGCTGGTGCTCACTGGTGGCCAGTTTGTCTGTTATTTACCCGTCACTTAAAGGTGGAGTCTGCAGTTTCTGTAGAACATCAGCACTTAGAAAAAATTTCAACAAGCAAAGCATTCTGATCCCTCCCCCTCAGAGCCATATATGGCACTGCCCCCTTGTGGTCTGTTAAAATTCAAATTCAAGCTCTGTTTTTATTGGCTGATTCGAATTCAAGCTTGGTTTTTATTGGCTGGTTACAAACTCTGTTTTTATTGGCTGTCAGTGTCCTGGTCACTCTGTGTTTTCAGTGTTTTTATAAATGCTGATAGAGAAGCAAGGGGACTATAGTTTTTTTCAGAGATTACTTTGTCTAACATCAGTTTGTCAGTAGATAGTGACTGAGTGAAGAAATATGTTAAAAATATATTGTTTGAAAAGTTACAGACTACATTACAATCTTACATACTGTAGCTTTAATGAAAACATTGATTGACCAGAAATATTTTGTTGTGACGTTTCATGTGTATAATTTTTATTTATTTATTATTTAACTTGTTTTTCTCCAAAAATCTACCCGTACATTTAGATCATCTTCATTTTTAAAATTATTATTATTTTTTGGTATGGCCTCCCTTCTCCCCTTGCAGCCATCCTCTCCACACCATTATTATGAAATATTTATTCTAGTGGGGTGAGAAATATTATCTAGAATATCTATCTAGAAATATTTACAGTATTCTAGTAATTATCTAGTGGAGTTTTTTTATTTTTATAAATAGGATAGAAAAAAAGGAAAGACAGAAATTAAGACTACAAAATATAAGAAATACTGTATACACAAAGAGAGCACAAGGCAAAAAACCTGACCACTGTCTGTAAACCTGCAAAGAACATGACAAAACAAAACAACAAAATAACCTGATGCATGCTCAATAATCCAGGTAGAATGGTCATTCCGTATGTTGCAGGAGTTTCAGAGACATTGAGACGTTTATTTTCTAAACACAACGTCCCAGTGGCTTTTAAACCCCAAAATACATTACGACAAAGACTGGTTCATCCCAAAGATCCAGTCCCCCGGCACAAACAGAGTAATATTGTGTATGCTGTTCAGTGTCAGGAGGGCTGTGATCAGTCTTACATCGGGGAAACTAAACAGCCACTGGCCAAAAGGATGGCCCAGCACAGAAGATCAACATCATCAGGTCAGGACTCTGCAGTCTACACTCATCTCCAGGTCAGAGGTCACTCTTTCAGGGATGAAGATGTTCACATCCTTGATAGAGAGGAACAATGGTTTGAGAGAGGAGTAAAGGAGGCCATCTTTGTGAAAAGAAACCGTCCATCATTAAACAGAGGTGGAGGCCTCCGGGTTCAACTGTCCCCCACTTACAATGCTGTTATTGCTAGTATCACTCAGCCCTCTGTGAATAGCAAACAACCATCAGGGTGTTAACGATCCATCGTCAGGCTGATGGTCCTCCTTGATCATGTGAGCAGCTGGTTTCGGCTGTCATCAGCCAACTGGTTGATCCACTGTGGGAGGGTGCTATTTATAAGACTGAGCTGAACTCAGCTTCTCAGACTGAGGAAGTCTTTCGGACGAAAGACGAAACGTTTCTACAGTTTTTTTTTTGCTTTGTTTTGTTTTGTTTTTTGAATGTCCAGAGGACCAGACTTAGCTTTTTTGGAAAACAACAAAATACATATGTATAAAGAACTTAGAATATTCATGGCTTTGCAGTAAATTTATAGAAATATATATACACCCATACCTACACATATATACATACACATGTATATACATTCACATACACATCTACATACGATACCTGCATCTATTTGTGTGTGGTTGAGAGCATGCATAAGTGTGTAAGGCTTCTCTAAAAGAACATTTAATAGTGACTGTGAAGCAGCATAGACCCGACCCCCAAGACCCGAGGCAGACAAAGGGGGGACCATAGCCCAAGACCCCAAGAGTGACCCCGAGCGCAGAGCCACCAGGGCCACCCACACAGGGCGAACCATTCACCCACCCCCCAGAACTGACCATAGGGGAGAACCGGAAGAACCCCACCAGCGACCACACGTAGTAACCCCCCGGGGCCAATAGCAACAGAATCATAGGCCCCCGCTGGAACCTGGTGCACCGAGGCAGAACCAGGCCTGGGCACAGAGGCTCGGGCCACGAGGATGCACACCCCCCTGGCCAAGACCCAACAGGACCAGAGGACCCGAGCCCCACCAGGCAGTCACCAGGCCGAGCCGACACACGCCCAAGTACCCAGCCCCAGACATCAAGGGCCCCAAGCGCGCCGGCAGGCAAAGGCACACCCCACTAGGGGGCCGCGTGGCAGGGGCGCAACGCAAGCACCCCCAGTTGTATTAAAGAGGGGACAGTCTAAGTCCCAGCCTGACAATTACCCAGTCATACACAGACACAATCACACAATCCCACCCTCATCCTCACACTCACTTACTCAAAGACATACAATAACGACACATTCCATTCATGCTCCCGATACGCACTCTATACCCCCCAGGTCCAAGACATGTACCTGCCTCCTATATGGGGCAGCCCACGCCCAAACCAGGAGGTAGACCCATTCATTCTGGGGCGGAGAGGAGCCGACATCCAAGACCCGACCCAAGCCAAGCCCAGCCAACAAGACACCCCCCACCCCAGAGAGACCACACACCCGACCACCCCCATACACCGCCATCCACCAAGCACATTCCCCCAGCCGACCGCCAGCCCTGCCCCCGGCAACCCTCCAGTAGTTCAGGTAAACAACCAATGACCTGCCCCTCTTCCGGATCCCAACCCCCGAATGGCAGCCAGGGAACCAGGTGGGGTAGAAAAAAAAGGGGAATAAGACCCCGACACACACACCCCCACCCCCAGATGTGCTGTTAATGTGTGTTGTTGTAAAGTGCAATAAAAAAAGGAAAGAAGAAGGAGCAAAGGCTGGCATGATGCCAGTTTCCTCTCCACCACAACTCTAATCCAAACCCTTACTGTCTAAATGCATCATTGGAAGTGAGCACAGGTACAGGGGGCAAGAGTGGTGTCATCCCGCCACCCATAACCATAGTGCCCACCCCAAGTTCCTATATGTGAATGTTATGAGGATGTTATGAGTGAATGTCTAAGGTGTATAATAAAATTGAGTCCCAGGCGGCTCTGGACCATACCTGTCATGTCTCCCGTTTTGGCCGGGAAACTACCGTATTTTACCCCTCTTTCCCGTCGTCATCCCGAATTATTTTTTTCCCGGATTATAATATTCTTTAAAAAAAAAACATTCCAGTGCCTCTGAATTATGTCACTAGCCTCGCGAGAACTGCCACCTGCAGTAGCCTCGGTGGAAGTTCTAGCGATGTTTGTGCTAGCAGCGGGAGCAGCAAACCCGGAAAAACACACCAGAGATGGATTAATGTAACGAGAGAGAAAAAAAAAGTTAAGACTTCGTGTAAATATCTTGAAAAATGGGACAGCGAATTTACTTTTCCTAAAAGAAGAGTAGGGTGGGGGGCACAATTACGCGTTTTGTAAGATTTGTAACTGCGACTTTAGTGTCTCATGGGGGAAGGAACTGTGTCCGTCAGACTGCCGAAATCAGACTCCATGAAGCGGACTGACGAGAGCAACGCACCCCTGAAGCCACGGAGTTCGAATATCCAACTTCCAACGTAAAACTAACTTTACCGCAGTGTCCGACTGCATGAAAAATCTGTCAAGCACAAAGGTAGGTCTATCAGATTGTGATCACATTGTATTGTATTGTATAATTTTATTCATTTCATATTAAAAACAATGACAATTTTAAAAAAAGAAATTAAACAACAAAACACAAACATATGAATCCTGGCAAAAACCAATGCAGATCTGTTCCTGTCTTTGATTTTATACGTCTACCTTATAATGTTTTGCTAGTTTTTTGATACTTGTTAAAAATAAAAAATAAAAATAAATGTATTTCTTTCTTTTTTTCTCTCTCTTTTGTTTTCTATTGTTTATTGTTTATTGTGTAAGGAAATTCTACCATTGTTGTTCATTGTTCTTGTTCATTGTCATTGTTCATTGTTCTTTAGTTTTAGCAGGTCGCTTTCGTAAATGAGCCATGAGGCTCAA